>JASDQU010014836.1:297225-321126 GCA_032191745.1 Picea mariana
AATGTCTTATGCAATTTATTTTGTTATGAAATATAATTTATCCTTTCCATATTATGTAATTCCTTTTTATTTTAGTTCTTCACCTTGTTTGCTTGTTGCAATTTATTCCTATGCTGTTACTAATTTCTGCACCTGTATTTTTATGAAACATTTGCCTGGCATATGGCCAGGAATCTGTGGGTCGTTTTCTATAGGAGGAACTGTTGGAGATAATACGTTCTGGCTGGCGAACCCTAAGTGGGAATGGGCAAACGAGCGCAATTTAACATGCTCATAAATTCTGGTGAGGCTCATTGCTCCCACGGTGATGATGCTGGTAAGAGCATTTTGGACAAACGCAGAATTGAAGAAGACTGGAACGAGGAATTGAAAGATGCCCATGTACCTAAGCTCAAGAAGCCAAAGCAAGCTCCATTTCACATTCTCAAGAAGTCTGGTGAGAGTATCAACCCTGACTATAATGAATCTCGAAAGAGAATTTTGGGGAAAAGTATAATTGAAGAGGACTACAGTGGTCCAGTGGAAAGTACCCATATTCCTAAAAGTACCCATAATCCTAAGCTTCAGAAGCCAATTAGACCATCTGCAGTACGTGATTTTCCTTTAGGTTGTGGCCGTTATGCGTCACCTGTTGCACCTGGAAGTTATATATCTTTACCACAGTCTAGAGATTATATCTCTGGTTATGGCAGAAATGTTCCCCCAGTGACCAAGGAGCAGCAGTGCCCTGCCCCTAATTCCCATACTAATGGAGTTAAAGAGACTACTCAACAGTTTTCGAAACTAAATTATCATTCAACTGCTAAAGAAAGTGTCAAGTTTCGAGCAACCCTTGAAACTAATTGTGTGAAGCAAGAAGATGGTGCTAGAAACAGAGAGAAGAAAAATATGCTGTCCGGTTATGGCAGAAATGTTACCCCAGTGATCAAAGAGCAGTGCCCATTAGCAGCTGCCCCTAATTCCCATACTAATGGAGTTAAAGACAGTACTCAACAGTTTTCCAAACCAAATTATCATTCAACTGCTAAAGAAAGTGTCAAGTTTCGAGCAAATCTTGATACTAATTGTGTGAAGCAAGAAGATGGTGCTAGCAGCAGAGAGAAGAAAAACACGTTGTCATGTAGACCAACATTGAAAGAATCAAGCTATCTTTCTCAACATTCTAGTCAAATAAGATACAAAAGCTTGCAACACTCCAAGGTAGGACCTAAAACAGGGAACATTAATCAGCCGGCCAATATGATCAATAAAGAAGCCAGCCCACGACATTCTACAGTCGAGGTTGAAGGGTTATGTTCTCAACACAATACAAATGGAAACAATAATATGATCAAGAGAGAAGCCAGCCCAGGACATTCTACAGTCGAGGTTGAAGGGTTATGTTCTCAACACAATACAAATGGAAACAATAATATGATCAAGAAAGAATCCAGCCCAGGACATTCTACAGTCGAGGTTGAAGGGTTATGTTCTCAACACAATACAAATGAAAACAATAAATTATATTCATATAAGATTGTGAAAACTGCTAAAGAGCTCCTTTTCAAGATTGTCAGAACTAGAACCAGTGATCAACTCTCTCGGCCCAAGTTTGTGACAAATGCCCCAAAGTTAGCGCCATCTAAAGCTATGTCAAATGCAGTTCCTATTTATGGAGAACGGCCCAGTGATCAACTCTCTCCGCCTAAGTTTGTGACAAATGCCCCAAAGTTAGCGCCATCTAAAGCTATGTCAAATGCAGTTTCTATTTATGGAGAACGGCCTATCCGTTCAAAAGTCAGAGAAACGTTACGATCTTTTCAAGCAGTTTGCCGGAAAATTTTGCAGAATCAGGAAGCCCGTGATAAAGACCCTGCACAAGTTGGTAAACGTTTTCGTGTAGATTTAATGGCTTCCAAACTTCTGAAAGATAACAACATGTTTGTCAATACGGGTAAACAAATTGTGGGAGCTGTTCCTGGAGTTGAAGTTGGAGATCAATTCAACTATAGGATTGAACTTTGCATTGTGGGTCTTCATCGGCAGGTACAGGCTGGTATTGATTTCTTAAAACGAGGAAATGTGAAATTGGCTACCAGCATTGTGGCATCGGGTGGATATGAAGATGATCTCGATAGTGGGGATGTGTTGGTATACACTGGCCAGGGTGGAAATAACTACTCTGGGGATAAAAGGCAGTCCGAGCATCAGAAACTTGAACGTGGAAACTTGGCTCTTAAGAACAGCATAGACGAGAAGATACCAGTCAGAGTTATACGTGGATTCAAACAAAAGCATACTGGAAATCAAGGAGAGAAAAAAAGTACTGTCAATGTAATATATACATATGATGGGCTTTATGATGTGGAGAAATTCTGGCTTGATAATGGAGCATCTGGATACTCAGTATTCAAATTCCAGCTGAGAAGGCAGTCTGGTCAACCAGAGCTGGGCTTCAAGACAGTGCAATTTGCACGGAGGACAAACAAATCTTCAGTTCGTGAAGGGCTTCGTCTTAAGGACATTTCCGGAGGCAAAGAGAGAAAATGCATTTGTGCTGTGAATACTGTTGATGAAGAAAATGGTCCGCCTCAATTTGTTTACACAACCAAGGTTATTTATCCATTGTCGTGTCAGCCAATGCCTCATAAGGGTTGTGATTGTAGGGATGGGTGTTTGAATCCCACCAAATGCTCTTGTGCTTTGAAAAATGGAGGGGAATTTCCATTCAATTATGATGGTGCTATCGTCCGTTCTAAGCAAATTGTATATGAATGCGGTCCGTCTTGTAGGTGCCCTCCTACTTGCCACAATAGAGTGAGTCAACATGGTGTTCGATATAACCTTGAGGTCTTCAAGACAGATAAGAGAGGTTGGGGGGTCAGATCATCAGACTCCATACCTTCTGGTAGCTTTATCTGTGAATACACCGGTAAGCTTCTTTCTGATACTGAAGCTGAGCAATGTGTTGGGAATGATGAGTACCTGTTTGATATTGGACGCAATTGCACCAGCAAAGATCAATCTCTTTGGACTCATCTTTCTACTTTAATGCCTGAAATTGAGGCTGACGCAGACTGTGACATGGTGGGTGACATGGGATTCACTGTTGATGCAGCGAATTATGGAAATGTGGGGAGATTTGTCAATCATAGTTGTTCTCCTAATCTCTACGCACAGAATGTTCTTTATGACCATGATGATAGAAAGTTGCCTCATATCATGCTCTTTGCTGCTGAGAACATTCCTCCAATGCGGGAGCTTTTTTATCACTACAATTACAGTGTCGATCAGGTTTGTGATTCTTCTGGGAACATAAAAAAGAAAGCTTGCTACTGTGGCTCTTCAGAATGCACAGGGAGAATGTATTAAGTATCTATGAAATGCTGGGTGCAAGATCTGAAACACAATCAGGGATTTTTGTCCAGGTATTGAACCATACTCTCCATTCATAATTGTTTTGTTTTCTAACTCTACTGAACAGTCATATCTTTTCTTTAGTTTCTATTACTATATATACATATCCTCAATTTTCCTGTTTATGCTATTCATTTTAGATCTTTTTAATTACATTTATTTCGTTATTTTATTTGTGGTTAGATGAATAGTTCAGTGTCATTCTGTCTTTGAATTTTTAATAATTTCAACAATTGTCATGATCTTATACCTTATGAATGTAAAAGCAACTTTTTAGCTATGCTATGTTCAAGTTAACCTATGATGAATTCTGATTTGACATTTGATGATTGAAGTCTGTGTTGATTTGCTCTTTGATGAGTGCTATGCTGAGAGTGAAGCATGTGGGTATGAGACTGATTCTTGGCATATTTGCAGTGTCGGAACAGGTGGATTTTTGTGTTGTTTGGGTGCATGATATACATGTGCTCTCGCTGCTGAGATATGGTGACATGCATATAAAGGAGTATTGCAATCCTTTCATATAAAGAAGTTATCCCATTTTTGTTTTAATTTATTTTCTAGTGTTTAATATACATGTCACAGAAATTGTTTTGGGCAAAGAGTTGTAATTAAAATACAGGAGGCAAAACATTGTGGTGCTGTAGATTTGTTGCAAAAGTTAGACAACAATCATTAAGAAGCAAACTTTGCCAGCTTTAATGCTCACAGATGTTGTAAGCAGCAATGGAAGATGGCACCAATAAGCATTATTTTGAAAGATAACTGAAAAAGAGTTTTCAGTTCCCTCCAAAAATTGGAGAATGAAAGGGTTGTCTAAACAAGTTTGCTTAGGTAGATTGGTAACCTTGGCAAGCTGCGGATTTTGTTTTTTCACATGAGAATTAGATGACAAACCTGGTGGAATATACATGAGTTTTCAATTGGGGCTGGAAGTTGTCCATAGTACCCAAGACAGTGGAAGAAGTTTGTTACTATCTCGCTGTAATAGGATGTTAGAAATAGTCATCAAAATTCAATAGAAATAAAAAAATTTGTGCTAATAAAATGATTGTTAGTATGATATTAGTAAGTTTTTAATCAAATATTTGCTAATTTTATTAACCACTATGACTAAATTTAAAATAATTAGTGGAATAAGTGTTATGTCAATATAAAACGTTGAATTGGAAAAATGTTGAAATGACATTGTGCTAATTTTTATATAAAAAGATCATGTGAGATGGTATTATTTGTATCTAAAATTTTTGATGTAAATTTAATAACTAAAATCAATGATTTTTGTTAGCACCATATATTTACAAAGTGCGTGGTCCCATGAGCCTCCTTTTAGCTGTTCATTTTCGATTTTTCTTCTATTACATTGTTCAGTTATTTTATTATGGATGTTCTAAGATGTTTTACAGTATCCGGTGTTTGAATCTTAGGACCGTGCTTTTTTAATTATACATAGTTATTTACTCTCTTTGCTATCTAATCAAGATTTACGTCTTTTCAGCCATATATAAGTCGTCTTAGTCTCTGATTAAGTCAATTGCTTTCTAAAATTTACCACATGCCAAAGGCAATTCTTTGAATTTCTTTAATGGTATAATTCTGGTAATGTCTGGTCGTATGGACAATTGAGGTTGAATATATGCAGCTGTAGGCACTGCACCTATTACAAAGTTGCTAAGTATGCTGCAAGACGGAGTTCAGAAAATCATTTTATGAAAGGTTGTTTTCTTCTCCTTGATCACTTTTAAAAAATGAATAGAGGAATACGAGAACAAAATTATTCATAGATTTAAAAACTGTTATTTATTTGGAAGAGGGTAGAAAGGTTCAGTATACGAGCTTCAGGATCTGCCTCTATATAGTACAAGCATGGCATAGAGTTATGTCTGGTCGTATGGAGGATTGAGATTGAATATATACAGCGTTAGGCGCTGAACCTATTACAAAGTTGTGTATGCTGCAAGATGTAGTTCAGAAAACCATTTCATTAAAGGTTGTTATCCTCTCCTTTGATCACTTTTAAAAAATGAATAGAAGAAAACGAGAACAAAATTATTCATAAACGAACTCATACCCTTACTAGAGCCCTTATTGGATTGAAGTATCGGGATGCATCATACGTGGAAGGAAGCTAGCACCTTAAAGATGTTATTTCTTAGCCAAGGTGCTGACCTTTTGTCTTCCCTCAACTATCCCTTCGGGGAGTGAAGTCTGTCAAGAACTTAGAGGAGTTTAGTCATAGGTTAACTAATATTCTTCATTTGTTGTCTCTTTGGAGCAAGTTCATGAGGTTGAACACCATAGGGCTCATCCCACTTACAATCTCCTCTTCGACTTAACACATCAATTATGTTGCCAAAGTTTGTTATAAAGCTTTTAGTGATCCATCTTACTCCAAGAATAAGATACCCCATCCAAATGTTGTAGGAAAACATTAGGTTATCATATTGGTTAGACATATGTTGATTTCTTTTCTTGTCAAGAGAAAAGAACCAACATTGAGAGAAAATTTCTTGTTGGAAACGAGAAAGATTTTCCCTCGGAAGTAACAATTGCTTTGCTATTCAATTAAGAATCAAAGGAAACTTTCCAATATATACAGGGTCGAAGTCATTACAACATACTCATTATGAGTTTTTATTCATGTCATCATGAGAATTAAATCTGGGTGGGGAGGATAACAATCACTCCTCGCAACCATCCAAGCTACACTCAATTGACAATTCTCTTGTGTTTTTAAAGAGGTGGTACTCTATTTTTATATATGGAAGATTCTTTTTATGACCTTAAACGCATGCAATTTGTGAATGTTGAATTGAAACCCCAATGAATCTTTCAATAAAACTCTTATATATAGATGTACTTGTCAGACACATCTTTTTAAATAAGTAATTATCACTGCGCAAGATTTGTATCTACAAGGTTTGGAGTTTGCTTTAAACCTATATTTTGTCTTCCATTTAAAATAATGTTAATCTAGAATCATCTATAACTTTACAAGATGAAATATATAAAATAAAAAATAAAAAATGGATAGGTCATCGAAGAATTTTAATGATTGATTTGTTAACATCATAAGAGTTTAAAAAACATCACGTGCTCAAGGGTTTATTGATATTATTACCATAGATATTCATAAAAACAAATTGACACTTGAATAGTTTTTTGTGTGAGAACTTAATAATAATATTCCAAATGTAGTAAGTTTAACAATGTTTGAAACAAGATGGTTGGAACAACCTCAACCATATTTCAATCACTATTATATAAACTAAAATAAATTTCATTTGATTTTTTCAATTAAAGATTTTTCTTCTTTGGATCTAAAATATTATGGAGAATGTTTGAAAGAATATTGAGAGAAACTTGATCAAACCAATTTTTTTTTGTTGCAAATCATATACGGAAAATCTGATGAAAAAAATCAAACATAAAAAAAATGAGAGAAAGTTAAACAAGCTAATTCACAAATTTTAAAAAGGAAAAACTTGCTTCCAACAAAAAGGACTTGCTTCCATTTAAATAACTTGTTTTCATTTGAATATGCTTCACATCTTTTTTTATAATCATCTCTTCATCTCATGGAGTTGCTTTAGGGTTAGGGTTTTATTTTCCCTTTTGTGCAATAAAATATCAATGATTATTAAAATCTTTTTGTAAATGTGAACTTAAATATCTATGCCACTAAATAACATCCACTTAAGACATTCATGAATTTCTTTTCAATAAACCATTTTAAAAAATAATTTGCTGCAAAACCATAAATAGTCACTACTATGTTTGGATTATAGAGTATGATAACTATCATTCCAACCATGAAAACCATTTCTAGGTTATTCTTCACATTTTTAGCTTTCCAACAACCTCTCATTTTTTCAATTTGAACATCAAAAGTTATGGCCTTCGAAAGATAAAGACTCAACAACTATTGATCTATTCTTACATGTGAGCATACTCAAATAGTTTTAATGACAGAAGATAATGGGGTTTTAAATACGTTAATTTTCTACAACTAAGCAAATGAAGTTTTATTGATTTTGAAGGTAAAATGAAACTTTAGTTATGGTTAAGACAAGTCAAAATACATGGACTTGCATCAATGGCAAGATGAGGTTTAAAATCCTTCAACAATAGGGTATAAAAACATGCTAATATGTAAGCCCAATGGTACTAAGAGTAGATAGATTTCATAAGCATAGAATAGTTGAGAATAAACAAATTGTAGCTTTTAGTGGGTATTGTCCATTGTCGAAAATGTTGAGCATAGAGAAAAACTAGGGTTGTATCATGATGAGAAATATAGGAGACATGTTTAAAGGTCTACACACAAACATTCACTCAAATCTAACTCAAAGCATGTAATCATGCAACCAAAGGAGTTTGAAACCATTTGAAGCCTACCTATGTATGCTTGGAGGTTGTACCCATTGCTTAGTTTTAGATGAGCCTACTACGAGCACCATCCTTTCTATAATTTGACCTCTTCCAACACAAGCTTTCCCACAAACTAAGTTGAGTTTAATTAATTGAAATGAATCCATGTAACCATGCACAACAACGTTGGGACATGGGACAAATGAACCGATTTCAAGCAAGTAAATAAACCTTCCAACTAGTAAACCTAAAGGATAAAAAATGGTTGGTTTTACCTCTCCAAGCAACATGAGAGTGGTAGAGTATCAACAAAGTTCTAGCCCCTAAACTCAAGAAAACTTACCTTGCATCTGAGCGCACAAATGCTACCTCAAAATACCAAATGAGAATGGTGTTAGGGAAAAACTTCAATGGATTTCTTGTTGATATTATGATAGATGCGGGAGGTATTAACCTCCACGTGTAACCTTTGACGATACTAGAATATTTCGGGAAGCTAGAGAAACCCTAAATGGTTAGATATGAACCCTAGAAGACAAGTCTGCTCAAGATAAAATGTAATATTAAGTTATTAGACTCCAGGAGTAGAAGTCGGCCCAATTAGGTCACTTGGAGGACTATAAATAAGAGGGCGCTAGAGCTCATTTGACACACTCTCACAACTACATAAGACTGATTGCGCGCAAGTTTGGAGAGGAACTACAGCTGCAATTGACATTTCAGTTTTGGCTTGGACTTTCTTTTGGTTATGGTTTGGACTTTCTGCTTGGTATGCTAGCTTTGGAGAGAGGTACACTACCTTGGTTGGCTATTAGGTTTAGGGTTTTCTTCCAGAATTATTCTCTCTGTCAAGGTTAAGGTGCTCGAGGGTGGCTTCGACCTATGGTTGGGTGACAATATTGTTAATTGTCTATGGTGAAACAAGCACACTTACTTTTCTAAAAGGTTATGGGCCCACATTATCTTCATATATTCTAACCACTAGAAGATAGATTGGGAGGATTTTCTCAGTTATAGTTGCAGTTGCAGTCAAAGTTTTGCTGCAGCAACAAAACCCTAACCCTCTTGTTAAGGCACTTTAAGTGAAGTGATTGACCTAATTTTTGGATAGCCTAGTGTGTCCTAGCCTAGCGAACCTCCTGGTACTCTCAACGAGCTAAGACATCAAGTTTGAGTTTTTGGTCAAAATTAAAGTTTGACCAAGTCAAAGCAGTAATGACTTACTCTATGAAGACAGAAAACAAGTTAGAAGGGGCTTTTAACTTCAGAGCATGGAAGACAATGATTGACTTCATCCTTACAAAGAATAAAGTGTTGGATCTCGTGAGAGGCAAGAGCATGAAACCACAGTTTGAAGTGAGAAAAGAGAAGGAACCTCAGAACGTTGCAGTTATGGAAAAGTTCAAGAACAATGACATCAATGCTATGAGTATCATAATCGACTCTATAAAAGACCACTTGATACCCTACATCTCTCATCTTGACTTATCTAAGAAGATGTACGATGCCATAACTAACCTCTTCTCAGTAAAAAACATTGGACAAGTAATGAGTCTAAAAAATGAGATCTGTGACATGAAAATGAATGATGATAATAGCACAACATCATACTTTGTATTAATCTCTCAGTTAAGAGATCAACTAAAATCTATTGAAGAAATCATTTCAGAAAAGGAACTGGTAAATATAGCACTCAATGGCCTTCCCAAGACATGGGATGCATTTGTCGCAAGCATGCATACAAGAAATGAGTATCCCACATTTGAACAAATTTGGACTTGATGTGCACAAGAAGAATCAATGATTAACGCAAAAGAAAAATCCCAAAATAAATACGATGATCAAGCCTTCACAACAAAGTTCAAGAATTTCAGGAATAAGAAGAAATTTGGCTTAAGGAATAAACCAAATCCAGAAAAAGATATGTCACAAATACAATGCTTCAACTGTCGAAAATATGGTCATAACAAGAACCACTGTCTCGATTTAAAGAAAATGAAGGAAACAGATGAAGCAACAGTTGTCAAAGAAAGGGAACCCTCAAAGAAAGCCAAGTAGGATAAAACATACTTCTTCTTCTAGTCAAGGTAACAATATTCTTCATAGTTCTGATACATACCATGTTTACATAGTTCCTGTACGTATAATGTATATCTATTTCTTAAAAGATAAGATTGTCAGTGAAACAATACTTATGGAAGAATAACAAGATAATTATTTCTATCACGATGACTACAAGTCAAGCAATACACATGAAAATGATGAAGTATGTTGACAATATTTGATAACAATTCCTGTGGAAGCTATTATATAAGTAGCAATTGCCAGATAGGACGAAATCAAAATCAAACTTGAAGAGACCTAGAAGAAGTCAAATAAGAAATAAGTTAGTAATCAAGAGGAAATTAGAAAAATACTTGTGACACCTTGCAGAAGGCAATTTATCTCAATTAAATCTCAACAATGTTGGCTTCCTTGTGCATTGACTTCACTAAAATATAATGTGCATCTTTAGTAAGCTTTTCCACCACCACCATAATAGAATAATGTTCCTTAGTAGCCCTAGAAAACTTAGTTATGAACTCTATGGCTACAAGTTCCCACTTCGACTTAGGAATGGGAAAACGTTGTAACAAACCAATTGGATGTTTGTGCTCATCCTTGATCTTTTAACATTTTAGATATCTAGCAATAAAATCAACAACTTCCTTTTTCATACTTGGCCAAAAGTGTTTCTTCTTAATTGCGACAATTGTCTTTTCGGAACCTGGATGTCCTGCATAAGGAACCTTATGCATATCTAACAATATCGGGCTCTTTAGCTCATGGTCATTTGGCACATAAACTCTGTGTATTTACATGATCATCCCATCCTCTCATAGCTCATAACCTTCAAACTTCTACTACAACATACCTTGCAGTAAAGTTGCCTTTATGTCCACATAGTGCATATCTAATTTGGAAAATTCTAAAATTCTAAATTCAATTTATACATGCTAATGGTTGTAGCATGCATCTCATACACCCTTGTGTTGAGTGTGTTAGCCACTTTGTTCTCTTTTCTTCTGATATAATTTATGTCAAAGTCATACTCACTAAGGAATTGTAACTACCTACTTTGTTTAGAATTTAAACTTGGTTGTCCAAACAGATACTTCAGACCACTATGGTCTATCCTCATCTCAAATATTTTACCCATGAGATAATGCCACCACATATCCAGGGCATGCACTATGCCTGGCAATTCCAAGTCACGAGTGGCATAGGGATTTTCATACTCTTTTAAATTTCTTGATTTGTATCGTCCATTTTCACTTAGGACTCCACCGAGTCCTTCCTTGCATGCATCTGTGCACACAATGAAGTCTGCATCAAGATTAACAATTCTCAAAATTGACACACTTGTTAACAAACTCTTTGAGTGTTGAAAAATCCTTGCACAATCCAGAGTCCACTCAAATTGCACACTTTTCTTTTGAAAAGATGTAATTGGATGTGCAATATGTGAGAAGCCTTCAATAGACCTTTTGTAGTACCATGCTAGTCCCATAAAGGATATCACTTCTACGAAATTTCTTGGTGTCGTCCATCCCTCAATGAATTTTATGTTTTTTGGATCCACAATTATTCCTTCCTTGGAAATAATATGACTCAAATAATGAACATGTTACTAATAAAATGAATACTTGCTTGACTTTTCTTAAAGTTGACTCTCCCTCAAAACCTGCAACACCATCCTCAAGTGTTGCTTGTGCTATTCTTTAGACTTTGAGTAAATAAATATGTCATCCAGAAACAAAATGAAAAACTTATCTAAGTAACTCATGAAGATCCATTCATCAAACTCATGAAGACAATTGTTGCATTCAATAACCTAAAAGGAACCACTGTAAACTTGTAATGACCATACTTTTTTTTGAACACAATCTTACTAATGTCTTCCTCTTTTATTCTCACTTGGTGATAGACAGATCTAAGATCAATCTTTAAAAATATTTGTGCGCCCTGCAACTTATCAAAGAGATCATCTATCCTTGGTAAATGATACTTATCTGTAACATCTCCAACCACATGTTGGGCTATGCCAAACGAGTGTTTTTTGAATTGTATACAAAATTTAATACATACAAATAATCTGCAAATACATAGATTCATACAAAATAATAATAGAAATAAACATGCAACATACACAAGAAAAACCCATAAAAGAAATGCATAAATAATGATGCAACACATAATTTAACACACAATTTACACTCATTTTTAATAAAACCATCACCCACTGTGTGTATACCTTTCACGTTCCTCCAAGACATAGACCACATTGCTCATAATCTTAGCAGTGGGTCACCCCTAGCTAGGGATACAATCTACCAGGAACAAGAGAATACTAAGCTAGTCTAAGGTTTGAAAAGAAGCATAATTGCTCGGTCCAAGGTGCCCAACTACTGCAATTATCCTATAGTCTCTCACTCCCCACATGCCTGTCCCACCCCAAGAGGTGTTCCCCTTATCTACTCAACAATCCCTTCACTGTCTGACTTCCCTTCCGGGGCTTCAACAACAGGTTGTACAAGAAGCCTTAGAGCCCAGTAGCTATTTCTAAACGCACCAGAGAACAATTCAAAGTAGTTTCTCGCCTAGATAAAATTACTCACAAGCCTAACAATGCGCTTCTTCGACATAGAAAATATCTCACCTGGAGAGAAATGCCTATGGGCCTAACAACCCGCTTCCTCGACCATGTGCCTAACAACCCACCTCTTCAACCTACATTCTAAACTAGGTTTAGGTATCGGTGGTAGCATGGATGGAAGAAAAACATGAGTGGATAATCCTAAAATGATGGGAAATACACTAAATATCCCTATTATATATATGCATGTGCCTTTTATGACACATGGCACCGAAGGGACTCTCTTGTACCCCCTTTAGAAACTTAGGATATAATATATAAATTTATATCCATACTTTAACTTTTTAGGAATATTAATATAATATTCGATAAGGCTCAAGCCCCCTTTATCTTAGCCCCTTTCCTAGACTCTTATCTCCTTTACCCCTTTCTAGTGGAGTTTAGCTCCCCATTTCTTTTTTTTGGTCGGTTTGCATGCATTGGTATACTAAATTAATAATATGAGTATGATTTACAATTACAATATAGGCACAACGACCTTTAGCATTCCAGGCTCCCTGACCTAATAATCATATAAACATTCTATCCTATAATAACTTGGCTCACCAGCCTATAAAACACAACATATATACAAAGGCTCCCTGGCCTTAAGATTGCACACTGAATCCATTGTGCGTAGAACTTTGGAATGTGTGCACTCTTCTTTTGGTATGAGATTCCCGCGCATTGACTCAATGTGTGCAAAATCAGACAAAAGACCATGTATCATCAACTCACCAACTTATAAGCATATTTACATTTACATTTACAATTGGGGTTCAGCCTAGGGGTATTACATGTTCTTTAATGTTACCTTGTTCAACTGCCTGAAGTTGATACAAAGTCTCAGTGTACCATCCTTCTTCTTCACGAAGAAAAATGGTGCACCCCAGGGCAACACAATTGGGTGTACATACCCTTTCTTTAGAAGCTCATCAAGTTGCATCTGCAACTCCAATTCTGGAATACTCATCCTATAAGGAGTCTTGGATATGAGTGTTTCTCTAGGAAGCAAATTTATAGAAAATTCAATATCCCTTTTCAGAGAAAATCCCAATATCTCTTTAAAGACATCCTCCTACTCTTTCAATAGTAGGAGATCTTCAACAATTGGCACTTTATCCTTAGGTTCCTCTTTCATATGAGCTGCAAAAATTGACATCCTTTCCGGTAACTTTTCTTCAATTGCAAGGTTGAAACTTCTTTGATAGTTACTACTCTTGGAATTCCTTGAACTATTCTTAAGTTCCCTTCCTCATCCAAGCAAGAAAATGTTTTATTGTAACTAACTAGGAGAACATTGTGCTCGTTCAAACAATCCATACCAATGAGATAATCATACAAACCCAAAGGTATAATATTCAAATCATATTTTGTGTGCAGTCTATTAGCACCAAGAGTCACCCTCAGATTGTGGGAGGATAAGCCCAGTACCCATCAAAGTTTTTGGTGGATGTTGGTTTTATATGAGTGGATGTCAATGGACAAAACTCAAAATATGAATGATGTTCAACAAAAAACTGGACAACAAATGCACAGAAAGTGAGGGCCACATTAACTTCAGTCAGTGAATTGAGTTTAATTGTGAGTAGAGGGAATACTTAGTGAGAAAGGTGAACAAGACTACTATGGGCATCAAGATTTCAAGAATCTTGGAGAAGCAAAACTTAGACTCAAGATCACTCTTGAGCTCAAGATCCAGACACTGAAATATGTCCAAACAACACAATCACTACATAACGATCTAACCTACATCACAATGCAGCTACAACAACTGACTGGATCCTCCATGCCCGAGCCATTCAGTGTAAGAGGGAAAAATATAACAAGGGAGCTGACTAAAACTGGTCACGATACCACTGTAATCAAACCTACATTACAACAACATAAAAACTCTCGACTAGATCCTCCATGCCCGAGTGTTTTAGCACCGCTTTTATAGAGAGATAAAAAGAAACTGACTTCTATTAACATGTAAGTCTCAATTTTGATACATAACCAGAGAACAATCCTGACATCCAAACATTACAAAATAGGAGCTCTCTTTAACCAATTGACAACCTTAACAAAATATCAAAACTAAGTCTTTATACTAAGAGAAATTCACCACTACCAGGAGCATGATCGGGCCCTTGCATTCAAGGCCTTTCGTCCGCGTCTTCTCTGTTAGACTGCGCATGTATTCTTCTATCAGACACAAACTTAACTTAGCATGGGCCTTTAGGAAAAATCATCCATCGAGGGGGCCTCTGGCTAACAATATGCCTCCATGGCGAGTCATTTCATGCTTTCTATTTATGGAGTGACTCCAGGTTTCAACTACCGGCCTGCATCCATTAACTGATATCTCCTCGGGATCGGGACTAGGCCAGGTAACCAGGGGATGGCCACTTGATGTGATTAAATATGATGCTGAATGAGCATACAAATTTAGGGCCGTGAGTCTACACGAGATCTGTGACCAGGAAAGTCCTGCCATTTTTGGTGTCGCTGTTGAAATTTATCCGTCCACCAATTCTGGGATACATTAGACTTCGCATGGAGATGTCGCCAAATTTGATGTTTTAAGAGCCTTGGATGCGGAGGATAGGATGAGCATCCAGTGACTTTGGCCTCACTCCAATGTGACCTTGGGATGTGACCCGATGCTTTATCCCAATGGTATTTCAGGATTTCGCACTTCAGAGGTCTTCACAACACTTGATTCCAGATTACCCGATGCCCGAATCAGTGAAACCACTTCACTCAGATCGACGATCAGATCTGTTTCGTAGTTGAAGGCTGTGGTTGCTTCTTCAGAACCTCGAAATGGCCAACTCTATGTATTGGGCACTAGCTTCTCTTTTTAAGCCTGCCTTCCAGATGTCTTTAGACCATGACCATGGGCCCAATTCCTGGGTGCTTTGTGACTTCGCACTTTGCAAACTAGCACATTATTGCCTGCAAAACCTCTAATCTGTGAAACAACAAATCCGCTAATCTATTGCCACCGCGCCCCTCTGGATCGGACGATCCAAATCCACTTCGTAACTTTGCACTTCGCAAAACCTGCACCTTGCTCCATGATAAAACCTCGGATTCACGAAATTGCAAATCCGCTGATCAGGCACCACGTGCCCCTCTGGTTTGGATGACCCAGATTCATTTTCTTTTGACTCCTTACAAAACTCTCGAAGATCAAACCTGCAAACCCCCCAGATCGGTTGCCACCTGTCCCCTAAGATCCACAGTCTAGATCTACTTCAGATTTCAAAACTCAGGGAGCTTGCGCACTTCAGGACTTCAGACCTCGACTCTTTGGGTCTTTTAAATGTCTAACTACTGCAATCTTCCAAAGTCCCAAATTCAACAATAATTTCCCATCGTCGATCTCACCCAATGAGATCTGACGACCGAGACTTAACCTTTGCTTGATATTTTGACTTCGAGCTTTTGCGTCGACGCTATACTTCGCGCAAGTTTGACCTTCCGAATAAATGCACGTCATCGATCGATTTTTCTGATTGGATCTCCACCGTCGAAATATAAATTTGTCTGCTTGCTTGTATTTTAATCCTGAAATTGACTTCTTTGAATTTGTTCCTTTGAAGATGATCTCGCCTGTTTTCTTGATTCGAGTCTAGAACAAACTGCTTTGAACATTGCACTTTGATGCTTCTTGCGTAGACCACAAACTTGGATGCCCTGTTGTCCTTGAAAACTATTTGTGATAACATTTGGCTCCACAGGGGATTGTATGCTCCCTGGGAGCTACCAAGATTGCACAGTTCCAGTGTTTTAGCTATTGGGCTATGGAGTCTAGCTCAAAAATTTCGTTGAAGAAAATAGGGAAATATGTACACTATACTAAAAAATGAAAACAAACACATGGGCTCTAGAAGGAGCTTATTTATGTACAATTCTAGGATAACTGAGTTTTTACAAAGCGCTAGGTGAAAGCAAATTTCCACCATAGCCACCCAGGTTGTCTGGTGATATAATTCATTTCTTCACTGCAGATGATCCACAAAAGGTTAGGGAAGTATGACAGCAGAATGAGAACATGGCTTGGAATACTGAAAATACCCATAAATGATGATAATATGAATAATTTGGCAGGCTCCAATGCTTTTGGAAAACACAGCTCCATATATAACCCCACAGGGTCACAAAATTTATAATCATGGAAGCTCAACTGGTAAGAAATTACCTCCTATACTTCATTGTTTCTCACCCATTACTTAATGTTCTCAGAGTGTACAGGTGGGTGGATGACTGATGCAGGTTGGCTAATACCAGGTGATATCTGCTCATTTACAAGCTCCGAACAAGAGACAAGATGCACATTTATCTCCTCCATAAAACCATACTCACCCATGAGTATCAGTGAAATAATGCAATTTGAAATTTTTAGAAAATCTGAAACATATGAACCCATGTATATGACTATAGGATCATGAATCGTGTGATATAATTCTGGTTGTTTTAGAAGACTAGGATGCTCCTTTGTAAATGCCTCTTTGCTAGCAAATAAATGACATCCTTTTTTTTTCGAAACAACTTTTGATCATCAACAGTTATAGTCTCTTCTTCATAAGAATGATCATAAGATAATTGTACAACAAGATTTAAAGCATCATAATTATGACCAACCAAGAACATATAGTTATCTATGCAATCAACCACTACTACATGCTCAAAATGGTCTGAAAACTGACCATATGATTGGCAGACATACCTGTTCGTAGAAAATTTTTCAAATACCGAAGAATCTGATTCCAAATGTGAATCATACCTATCTCCTTCTTGTTGTTCCAGATCTGATTTATACTCATTGTCTTTTTTCTCGGAATCTGAAACATACTGACAGTCTTCTTGCTCATGTACATGCAATTTTTCAAGATATGCTTGCATACAAACCCCCTTGCTAGCTCGAATGTTCTCTTCGACTTCTTCAATATCTTCAAACATGTGTCTTAAATATGAATATTTCTTTTCTATCAAGAGAAGGACAATCTTTGAATGCTGAGCCATGACATAGTACACCATGGCAACAGTCTATATGGGTCTGATCTCCACAAGCATACTATGATAAACACTGTAAAAACTCATGTTGAAGACATCCAAGGCTTCCTATTCCCCTCTCCTCAAGGCATTAAACTCAAACCAGTACTGATAAAGGGACTTGTTCTCACCCCAACACTTTAAAAATGCATGGCATAGCTTGATCCAATAACCAATAGAATCGACTCCTAGACACGTAAAACACACAACAACCTCTTTGATCAAATATTTGGATAATAACCTCATAATAACATCATCATGTACTATCTCAAACTGGTCAATAAAGTTCTCAAAGGCCTCCAAATGCCTCTCGGTTGTAACATGATCTTCTCTAGAGAAATGTGGAAGATACTCAATGAAATCAAGAGGATAAGGATGAAGGTGATATGGCAGCCTTAAATGTTTAAATATCTTGTCTCTAATATTAGCTTGAAAACTTGTGAGTTGGATATGAGGTTTAACAAGCTAATGGCAAGGTTCAATAGTAACAACATGAGGTGCTGAGATAAGAGAAGGCTTTGAATTAGTTTCAACCTCCTCAAGGCTGCAAGGGTGATCAAATTTGAGAGGGGTTTCAATACAACACTCATCCTTTTGAATAGGATGAGGTGAAGATACAAGATCAACACCTACAACACAGGTATAAGGAAGGTCTTCTTCTTCTAAGGATGGATAAATAAAGGAAGGCTTATTATCATCTGAATAGACAAAGCAAAGGATAATCCTCTTTATATGTAGAGGGAAGGAGAGAAATGAGTTGATAAAGAAGAACAATATTCCCTAAAGAAAGCTCATAAACTGATACCTAGTCATCCCTTTATGCATGGTCATCTTTCTGTCAAAAGGATCCTCTCCAGTGGAATCTTTGATTATGGAGTCTCCAGGTGCAAATTGCAATCTTCAATGGTACTAATTTTTTATGCACCTTCAAAATCAAAATTTCTTTGTCATTCTATCTTAGGGAAATGTCTTCAATTCGTTCCCTGGAAACAATGCAAAGAATGTTAGCACTGAGAGTCACCCTCAGATTGCGGGAGGATAAGCCCATTACCCATTAGAGTTTTTGGTGGATGTTGGTTTTATATGAGTGGAGGTCAATGGACAAAACTCAAAATATGAATAATGTTCAACACAGAATTGGACAAGAAATGCATAGGAAGTGAGGGCCACATTAACTTTAGTTAGTGAATTGAGTTTAATTGTGAGTAGAGGGAAGACTTAGTGAGAAAGGTGAAAAAGACTGCTATGGACATCAGGCTTTCAAGCAGCTTAGAGAAGAAAAACTCAGACTCAAGATTACTCTTGAGCTCAAGATTTAGACACTGAAATATGTCCAAACAACACAGTCACAACAACACAATGATCAAACCTACATCACAATGCATCTACAACAACTCGATTGGATCCTCCATGCCCGAGCCATTCACTGTAAGAGGGAAAAAGATAACAAGAGAGCTGACTAAAACTAGTCACGATACCACTATAATCAAACCTACATTAAAACAACATAACAACCCTCGAATGGATCCTCCATGCCCTAGTGTTTTAGCACAGGTTTTACAAAGAGATGAAAAGAAGCTGACTTCTATTAACATGAAAGTCTCAAATTTGATATATAACTAGAGAATAATTCTGGCATCCAAACATTACAAAATAGGGAGCTCTCCTCAACTAATTGACTACCTTAACAAAATATCAAAACTAACTCTTTATACTAAGAGAAATTCACCACTACCAGGAGCACGATTGGGCCCCTGCATTCAAGGCCTTCCGTTTGCATCTTCTCTGTTAGACTGCACATGTATTCTTTTTTCAGAATCAAACTTAACTCAGCATGGGCCTTCAGGAAAAATCGTCCATCGAGGGGGCCTCTGCTGACAATCTGCCTCCACGACCAGTGCTTCCATGCTTTCTATTTTTGGAGTGAGTCTAGGTTTCAACTATCGGCTTGCATCCATTAACTGATATCTCGTCAGGATCGGGACCAGGCTGGGTAACCAGGGGATGGCCACTTGATATGATTAAATATGATGCTGAATGAGCATACAAATTCAGGGCCATGAGTCTACACGATATCTGTGACCAGGAAAGTCCTGCCATTTTCGGTGCCACTGCTGAAATTTATCCGTCCACCAATTCTGGGATACAATAGACTTCACATGGAGATGACACTAAATTTGGCATTTTAAGAGCCTTGGACGTAGAGTAGAGGATGAGCGCTGAGTGAATTTGGCCTCACTCCAATGTGACCTCAGGTTGTGACCTGACGCTTTATCCCAAATGGTATCTCAGGATTTCGCACTTCAGAGGTCTTCACAACACCTGACTCCAGATTACCCGATACCCGAATCAGTGAAACCACTTCACTCAGATCGATGATCAGATATATTTCACAATTGACGGCTATGATTGCTTCTTCAGAACCTTGAAATGGCCAACTCTATGTATTGGGTGCTATCTTCTCTTTTTAGGCCCGCCTTCCATATGACTTCGGACCATGACCATGGGCCCAATTCCTGGGCGCTTCATGACTTCGCACTTCGCAAACTGGTGCATCACTCCTTGCAAAACCTTCGATCCGTGAAACAACGAATTCGCTGATATATTTCCACGCGCCCCTCTAGATCAGACGGTCCAAATCCGCTACGTAACTTCACGCTTCATGAAACATGCGCCTTGCTCCATGCTAAAACCTCTGATTTGTGAAACCGAGAATCCGCTAATCAGGCGCCATTTGCCCCTCTCATTTGGACAACCCAGATTCATTTTATTTTGATTCCTTCCAAAACTCCCGAAGTTCAAACCCGTGAACCCCCCGGATCGGCTTCCACCTGTCTCTTAAGATCCACGATCTAGATCTACTTCGGATTTCGGAACTCGGGGAGCTTGCGCACTTTGGGACTTCGGACCTCGGCTCTTTGGGTCCTTTAAATGTCTAACTTGTGCAATCTTCCAAAGTCCCAAATTCCACAATAATTTCCCACCGTCGATCTCACCCAATGATATCCGATGGTCGAGGCTTAACCTTTGCTTGATATTTTGACTTCGGGCTTTTGCGCTGGCATTATACTTCGCGCAACTTTGACCTTCCAAATGAACGCACACCATCGATCGATTTTCCTGATTGGATCTCCACCGTTGAAAAATAAACTTGTCTTCTTTACTGTATTTTAATCCCAAAATGGACTTCGTTGAATTTCTGCCTTTGAAGTTGATCTTGCTTGTTTTCTTGATTTGAGTCGAGAACAGACTGATCTGAACACTGCACTTTGAAGCTTCTTGTGCAGACCACGAACTTGGACGACCTGATGCTCTTGACAACTATATGTGATAACACATTCCATTCATCTCCATTGGACATGCCTTAACCATCTCATTGATTTTCCTTTTTTCTCATGTAGCTAACTATACCAACCAAGGTTTCCCAAGATTTCTCCTTGGTAATTGGAATCTTTCCACCATCTTAGGATCTAGATAACTATGAATAGATATTGATTCAATTAAAATATCAATGGGTTGGTCATTAATCTTACCTTCCACCTTGATCATGTGAGAATGAAACTCAACATACTTTTTATCCAACGTTGCATAAATCCTTGGAACATACCCATGTCCTCAATTGTCGCATCTTGTCGTACACTATTCACATTCCTCGCTTTATCACCTCTTTAAGGGAAATCTCTATGCATATGATTTCTGCCACAATTCCAACATTGAATAGACTGCTACCATGGATTTTTCTCCATTTTCTTCGAAATTCCAGGCCCTTGGATATTTTACTGTCCTTGCGTAGTGTTTTCAAAAAATGATTGTGTAGCCCTCTGTTGTGTTCGTTTCATCACTTGGGTGAGAAAAAAAAGGGCACTTACAAGTTTAGTTCGGCTTGCTAGACAAGCCATAGGTTAGTGCATGAGTTAGATAACCCAATCACATGAAATAAACAAGAAAATAAACTAAAAACAATTAAGGAAATAAAACTAGACTGCATAAGAAACTTTGAACCAAAATCAATCAACCAAATGACGAAGATTATGCCACCAATGGATAACTATATTAGTTGGAAAAACACCATAGATAAAGGAGGACTTATGGATCCCCTCTTCCTCCTTGGGAGGGCTCTTGAGTTCCCTATTGGAGATCTCTTCTTATAATGATAAACAAAAAAGCATATGGTGAAGAAATCCAAGCCTATTCCCTCAAGAGGTGAGTGGAATGGCCTATTGGAATTTTTCTAGAATGATCCAAGAAGAAAAGAGGATTCTTGAAGAAGGATTGATATAGCATAACAATACTATGAGATTATTGAATTATTAGTGCACCCATGGCCTCCATTTATAGCATGTATTTGAGGCAATATCCAACTGGTTCTTAGTGTGAACAAGGGGCCCTTTAGGGCACCCTTTGTTCTTTGATCAACCCCCCATTCGGATTCAGCTCAGATTTGAGGGTCAAATCAAGTTGGGAGCTTGTCCATAAGTGGTTTAGGGGTCGACAAGAACCATAAATTCACCATTCACAGGATTGCGCAGATTTTCTTGTACAAATTCGCTGATTGTGTGCTCTATGGGATTCTTTGGCCCGCGCACTGTGCACGCGCTTCCTTTAGTGATTTAACACATGTCAATTTTTGTCAAGTTGTATAGTTTTTGCCTCTTGGAAATGTATTTTTGGTATTGCAGGTGAAATAATAGGTGTTTGGAACTACTGTATTTCTGTAACCATTTGCATGCAATGTTGGAGATGAAATTTCAATGATAATAGATGCCCCTTGATGTGTGAGGTTAGGAGCATACGTATAGCCGAAATACATCAATGTTTTTTCTACTTAGAGTACCATTGTAATGAAGAGTGTTGATAAGAACTGCAAGAGCGATCTTGTTGGAGGGAGAGGGAAAACCATGAGACCCAAATATGTCTCTAGGGAGAAAAACAAAAATTTGTATACAAACAAGGTGAGCATGCCCCATGCTTGTGCAGGTAACTAAAAAAATGTAAGATAGTAACTGAAGTTTTATGTTGATGTAGATAAATGCAGCGCCCTCCAAGGCGGTTTGATAACGATAGATGCAAATTCTGATGGCGAACATACTCTCAAAAGAGGCAAGGATGCATGTAGAAGTGTCGATGACTTGTAGGAATGGATGGCCTAACAAATGCAGAGGTCTTCGGCTAGTATAAAACAACTGCAATAGTTGCATAGTAAGACCCACCGTAACATCAGATTTTGTTGAAGTTGAATGTTATGGGGGTCAACAACATCAGAGATCAATGATGGTTCTCTCTGTGCCGTTTGAGACTCCGCATTGTAAAGGTAATGAGAGTCAAAATATTGTCGCCCTTCTCGAAACTATGTTGATGTTGACAGAAAGGGAGGCACGACTCCAAGAAGCAAAGGGATTCATGAAATCCACTAGATAATATCAAGAACTGATAGGGAACATGAACGAAGTCAAGATGTGGCGAGACTTAAGACTTCCCTTGGTTGGGGGTAAGTTTGAAGGATGATTGGCATCAACCATGAAACTCTATTTAGCATCAGGGGGATGACTAGACATGGGGTTAAATTGTGCCAGAGGCATGACAAAGTGGACAAACTCAGAGATCAGGGGTACATGGACTATGGGATACTCGGGGTTTATGAACCATGTCAACATGAGTAGAGGATAGTGAATGCCCCAACCAAGGGCGACATGGGTTTCTTTTGCTGGAAAAAAAGAAGGTCGTCAAGGGTGACAAAAAAAAGCTAAGTAAATGCGGGAAATCAAAGTTTTGTACAATTACCAAATAAATAAAGAATAATTTGGGATGGGTGTACAGATACAAAAATGGGTGCCCCAGTGCAAGATGGCTTGGCCTGTGAGGGTGCAAGTTTCTAGGAGAATGGGTGGAGGGTGGGGGCCCCATGGGTGGGTTTCTGTATGAGGTAAATGAATAGAGGGTAATATGTAGATGGGAAAACTCATTGTCGATGCGATGGAGAGTTAAGGATACTATGTTGGTGTAGATAGAACCGAGATGAGATAACTTGGGAGTCCATTCGAAAAACTAGAAAAATGACGAGAAAGAGTATGTGGCTTATTATCATAAATGCGTAATACTATTAGGACTCCCATCCCTAGGGGGTGAAAGCATAATGAGTGTCAAAGTGCTAGGGGGGACTATGAATGGGACAACTCATGTGGGTGAGAATGCTACAAGTTGACAATACCAAAATGCAGCGGTGGTGACAGTACTGCAGATCCGGATGTAGGGACCCTAAAGGTGAATGTCAGAGGATGTGAATGGGATATGAAATCGATATTCAGAGGGAATGATTACATGCCAGTGTCTATCATATACTTGAAGGGGTTGCCTTGGTTTTTGATGATCAAGTACCTGCACACATTAAAACCAAATACCTGACATGAACAATATCT
>JASDQU010014837.1:12160-28799 GCA_032191745.1 Picea mariana
ACTTTTATACTTGAAGTGAAATACACTTTACAATTTTAGCATGAACTTTTTCAAAAAAGGTAACAAAAGAGAGACTTGAACTCAAGACCTCTTACTTAATAAGGCAACTTTTAACCAAATGATCTAGCAAAACATATTGTAATGTTCAGAAGGAGGATTGTTGTTGTTGTTGTTGACGGCCTTGGAGAGCATGCTAAAAAACTCTTTTCACACAAGAAAAAAATTTCATTTCTCGATGACAACAAGGGTTAGATCTCGGTTAGCTTACCCAGAAGATGCACCTTTTCCTATCTGTTTCTGATTTGCTGAGATTGCATAGGGCGCGGGGCAAAGAGCATATGCAGATCTAAAAGAGTAGCAACCCAGAATAAATAAAACAAAATCGAAATAAAACCAAAATACTACTCTACAAAAATTAAAAAAAATGCGTATTCAAGCTTTATACCTCCAGATCTCACTTTAATGGTCGTATATCGGGAAAATATAAACCTTTTAGAGTGAAACTAAAAGTTTTCCTGAATGAAATGAGTGCTCTGGATGCAATGGAACAGTCCTCTCAGCCCAAAAATGTATGGAAATGACATAAAGTGGAGATGAGGCAACTCGGCTTCACGATCTCGATCTTCAACAGGAGCGGGTCTTCAAACAGGCTCTGATACCATGTTCGACAACACAGGTATTCCAACAGAGGATGAACACCTTCAGTAACCACTCACATAACCAAATCAAATATAAACACACCGATGTTTTCACGTGGTAAAACCCCTAAGGGGAAACATCCACGACCCCAACCAACGTGGCCACTTGGAGCAGTTTATTAATCCAAAGAAAAAGATTACAGAGAGATTTTACAAGAGAGTTTCTCACAATCGATTATCGGCAAATGACCCTCCATGCTCTTTAAATAGATATCATGGACCAATCGGGTGTTAATCCATGGATCAATGGCCATTAAGATCGAGGAGAGTATGAACCATCAGATCACTCTATGTTGGGAACATATCGTGACCGTCGGATTTCCTAACTACAAATGCATACTAATGCATACTAAAGAAACACACTAGAAAACACACTTTTACCTAACGACACAATAGACCAAGTAGATCTTACTAACTCCTAAGTGACTAAATATCCTAACACATCAGTGAAATATCTAAGTGGCAGAAAGCTAACTGCTAGTGTGCCGGCAAGGAAAACAATCATGTGCCAGCTAGAAGAGAAGCGAAAAGAGCTAGAACCTTCCACCACATGTGAAAAGGAAGCGAAATCAAGAAGAGACATTAGTGAACGCAAGAATCCAAAGAAATACCCAAGACATAAATATGGGAACATGTAAAGGGGGAAAGGTTATTGTTGTTAAGTTGTTATCAGGATGTTGTTAAGCTGTCAATAGGTTATTGTTTTCATATTATTGTTAGATCGATGTTGGTGTTCTATTGAGTTTTTTTGAGTCACTCTTTTGTTCCGACGTTTAAGATTTCACCATTATTGTCTATTGTGACAAGCCATTGTAAGGGATTTTGGGGAATGAAATGTGTTTGCGCAGATGTCTGAGAGTCCAGATCGTATACTTAATTACCAATTATGTTGTATGATTCATGTTATGGAAGAAGTACTCTATGTATGTTGGGTTGTGATGTGATAATACATTAAGGATTATTCGGGCACCAAATAATTGTTATTATGTGTATGGATGATTGATCTCTTTACTACGTAATATGTCATGTTCTGTGTAATTGATCATTGTGATATTGTTTAACAAGATTCTTTATTGAATGTGTTTATCTTTATGTTGTACAACATGGATTATCTGATGTATTTACTCGTATAAGACTTCTGATGATATGATCTCTCCTCATTCAAATATGGTTCTATATTGTATTGTGCTAGATCTGATGGTGTGTCCTCGTTAATTCACTTTATCATACATAAGTCTCAGTTGTGCTTCGAGTGAGACCTCCTTCCCTTGTGGAAGGTTGAATATGCTAGTGCTACTAGACTATAGTGGTATCTTTGTTGGTAACATTCGAGAACCTCGGTCTCAAATTTTGCACCAACAGTACGCGATACAAGTACTAAGTCAAACCAAATTAAGACTTTGTAGTGTGGGAGTGTCTTTAGCATATTTGAAGAAGAATTTATTGTAGTAGACCAAATAATGACGAAGAGCTCGCTAGACAAGATAAATAAATATACTCATTAAGGGGGAGCATTGGAATAGTTAACATCTACTTGTCTTGTGTTCTAGTGGTTATTTAGTTACATGGTTTGTTATTGTATTATTTACTGTCAAGTATAGAGTGTCCCTATGGAGTGATTTAAGGAGGTTGTTGGTTGATACCTGTATTAGCTCCTAGTTTGATGTGTGGTTGAGATGTTCCTTGAATTAGTTATGATTTTGATAAAATAGCATGTCTATATTAAGACAAACATTGATGTATAAATATGTAACATTATTTGATGTGGTCAATCAATGGCAATTTTGTTGTGGGAAATCTCTATTGTTTTTTTATGATATGGAAGTTTGAGGGTCACCTTCCCGATGAAATAGTTTTTGCTGTCCATCTTGGGACTCTCTAGTTTCTCTTATTCTCTAATAAAAGTTTCTTCTCCTCGATGTTTATGCTTATTATCTAATTCATGAATCAATCATATAGTATGTCCAAAATACCTTCTACTCATGATCCGTATTATTTTTTATAATGAAATGAAAGCGGAGATATAACGATGAAATATACAGAGATATTGCAATAAATACATAGATATAGTAATGCACAAATTTTATTAATGAGATAAATGTAAAGAAACTCTAAAATTACAAAGTGAATGACTCGCTAGAATGGTGGCAGCTTATCTCTGAGAAGAGATGTGATGGCTACACTCATTCGCAATAAGATGATGATGATGTTTAAAATGAGGCTCCAATGACATTTTTAACATAAATAAAATTTAAAACCTTAACCCCGGAAGATGAAACACTAAAAGGTTTGCGGGCTCCGATGGGGGTAGTTGATACGTCAACTTCCCAAGGGCGTAACTTTTGCATACAATATTTTTTTGGGGAGCATGATAGCTCATTGGAAAGGTTTGTCCAAGGACTACACATGTTGTCATCACACTCTGGCTAAATCCTATAGTGTGACTGTGGTGGGCCCAAAAAACATTGTTCAGGGCCTCAAAATGGCCCAGAAGTTTAGGACCCGAAAAGATGTAGAAAAATTGCTAAGGTGGAAACCCCTATTTTGAGCCAGCGAAATAGGTGGGTGGCCACCAATTTTTGCCTAGATCATTATTTTCCCCTTAGGAAGAACTGGTCTCCATTGCGTCAAGTTCTCAGGGAAGCTTTTGCTAAATCTGAACCTTGGTGAGTTGCTTGCCTTATCGAAGAAGTTGTTATGCTTAGCTTGGTGAAGGTTGTTATGAACCTGTTGTTGGTGGGGTTGGATCCACTTAACCAATCTAGTTGCATGATCTTCCTAAGTGTGGGAGGATTATGTCGGTGAAGATGCAACATGAAGAACATGAAGGGATTTATTATAACTTGGTTGGTTGGGCAGTGTGGAGGCATCCCCGTAGGTGCAGTACGAATATCTTGGTGTTCTTCTACAATATTGTTGATTTGCTTCTATTGGATAGAAGGGTCTTGGGCCGAGGTTGCAGTGCCCTTCTCTTCTGACCAGATTATGAAGAGGATAGACTTTGCGGTATGAGATATTACTTTGTGGAACTGTTTTGTTGGGACAATAGATGGAACTACCTATGGTATCCTGTAGAGCTAACTCCCTAGAGTAACAATGATGATATGAGATCGAGACTAATAAGAAACATGAGGCTTCCACATGTATGGTTGGACTAACAAAACATCACAGACTTCCAATGGAGCAACATCACACAGTACATCATCCTTGAAGGGCTCAATGCCATAGGACAAGCGACACTACTAACTGACAGGAAGAGCTTGACCGTGGTGAAGTCATCTGATGTTGTATGGTTGCGAGTATGGTTTTGTCGGCAAATCCAATTGCTTGACGAGGTCTACTGAGATGAGATTATTATGGCTTATGCTATCAACAATAAAATGTAGTGGGTTCCCCTTCACCCACATCTGTGAATGGAATAGGACCTCCCCCTCCTCACGATTCTTTGGTTCTTTTAGTTGGATTATTGTGGTCGCGACAGTAGAAGTGGGTTATGCATCAATGATCTGTCTCCTTTTATTATTGTCTGAATCGAAGTCCAAGTCAGAGTTCGACTCTATTTCTTTGAGCTCGACCACTGATGACTGTTTTGAGTGACATTCATCGGTGTTGTTCCAAGGTCTTTTGTGGAAATCACACCACTTCCCAGTGTCCTTCTTCATCTTCATGTTACCCTTCTTTTCCTGCGGCTTGGACTAATGTTATTGAGGTTGGTCGTTCTGTGAGTTATGGTTGCCTTTACCATACTTTGGTTGTTTCTGATTTTTAGATCCAAACTCCTGCTTAAATTTCTACTTGATTTTGACAGCATATTGATAAGCGACTCCCAATGATGAAATGTCCAGAAATTACATTTCAGTTTGGATGTACCTGTGTAGAGCCCCATGTTATTTTAGAGCCAAATGCAACTCAGATTTTTTGATACCCATCTTGGTGCGCAAGGTATGGAATGTATTTGTGAACTCAAACACTATTTGGCTCCTCTCTTGATGCAGTGTGGTCTATCCCATGTACTAGTCATCATAGTTTCCCATAGGATAATATTTCTCCTTGACCACTTCCATAAAAAAATCTCAAGTGGGCTCGAACCCAAATATTTCAGACTCCTTTGTGGAATTTTTCTCCCAGTAAGTTTCCCACCAATGTTTGACATGGGGGAGAACCTTAAGGAGTGCAAAGGGGATCTTTTCTCTGTCGAACAAATTGTGAATGAAGAAATAACCTTCTAGAAAATTTAACCATTTTTCCAAAGCATCCACATCGACATGACCTTCAAATACAAGAATATCAAAATTAACTTGTACCTTGAATGGGGTAGCATCTCCAAAGCGACTATTTGACAAATACGCACCTGCTATTGTCGATAATCGTTGAAGGATTTGGGAAAACTTCTCCAATATCTCATTCCTCTGTTGCACAAGGGATTCTGCAAGCAACAACTTGATGGGATATTCTGCTCCCTTGTCTCTCTTTTCTTCTAGCATGGGAGCTCGCTTGGGCTAGCGAGAGCGGTTGTCCTCAAGAGAAACTATCTCGAGACCAAACTCTCTATACCCTTACCTCATCGGGGACATGCACTAAGAAATGAAGAGTAGCATGCTTTGATACCACTAACCCGTATTATTTTGAGAACAAAATGAAAGCGGAGATATAACAATAAATATACAGAAATATTGAAATAAACACAGAGATACAATAATGCACAATTTTTATTAATGAGATAAATGTACATAAACTGTAAAATTACATAGTGAATGACTCGCTAGAATGGTGGCAGCTTATCTCTGAGAAGAGATATGATGGCTACACTCATTCGCAAGAAAATGATGGTTATGTTTCAATAAGTCTCCAAAGGCCTTTCTAACATAAATAAAATCCAAAACCCTAACCCCGGAAGATGAAACACCAAAATTTTTGCGGGCCCCGATGGGGGTAGTTGATACGTCAACTTCCCAAGGGCGTAAATTTTGCATACGATCTCCATTTGGGGTGCACGATAGCACGTTGGAAAGTTCTATTCGAGGACTACACATTTTCCATCAAACTCTGAATAAAGCCTACAGTAAGGCATGAATCAACTCATGTCTTCAAATTTATGAATGCAAGTTTACCTTCGTCGATCGCATGGTCTTCTACCATATTATTTCGGTTTGAAGCACAACTATGGATAATTCCAGGTAACAATGGTTCTTCACTTAGAAAATATTTGAGTCTTGTTTTCACCATATACTCCTTAGCAAAAAATAACTAAGCTATGATACCAAAATGATTCATTTTTCTATTAGGAAAGTCAAAATTGTTCAATGTATTTACACTTGAGATTCTAATAAACAAAAGATAATTATATGTCTTGTGAATATTATGGTTTGTATTTATTTCCTTATTGATAATCAAACAAAACAAGAAATAGATAATCATACACATAATATCCCACATGTGTGTACAACAATATTTTTAGGGAGAACCCTCTTAGGGTGGAAACACCAATTTATATAGGCTAACAGTATGCCAACTAGTGAATGTTTACTACTACAAATTTGCATGAAATTTGAATTCTACATTCACAGGGTTGTGTTCACAATGTCTAGTACTCATGTTAATAAGATTTGTGGCCTTTCCTTTCCTCAAGGAAAATCCTCCTCTTCTCTTTGACATCTCTCTTTGTCACTATGATCCCTCGATTAACTTTCTAAGTCACGGGCTCAATCTCTAGTTTGACTAACATTCTTCTTTTCCAATAGGCCAACCTTCACTCCACCCTATAGTCTTCCCTCATATGGGCCATCTCTAAGAGTCATTTACAATCGTTCAATGTCTCGTTTTGACCCTTTAGTTACATGTTATATATGATATACCTGAAATAGCATGATAAACTATACTACACACAATGTACACAAGATATGATCATGGAGCACAACTCCCAAATCGATAATAAATAATAGATACACTAACAAATCCTTATAAATTAGGAAAACCTCCACCAAATAACCCCAATACATCCATATATCCAAATCATATGTTCATGTCCTCAATGATTACTATATCGACCTCTGCATATACATACTCTGTCACACTACACATGTGGGCCTTCTATTAGGCTGACCCATATAACATATACATTTACCCCTATATATATATATATATTCAACCCCATATATACCACCCATTGGGTCATAACATACCCCACTTTAAAAATATTTGTTTTGAAATCTTTGTAGCTAATGGTTTTAGATGTGATGAAACCAAGCAATAGGATTTTCTTATATTCATAGTCTCTTTCTGCCACCAATGATGATCCATCCATCCATATTTAATTATTTCATTGTCAATCCTTGATAGATTCCTTTCCTTTGATTCCATAAATTGTTGTAGCTTCTCCAATTTGTTGTAGTTGTTGGTCTTTAATAATAATTTGTTGCATAATTGTTCCTTGATGCCTTATTCAAAGAATATTATTGATTCTAACATCTTTTTCCCTAGTAACAATGATGTCAATATTATTTCTTGAAAAATTTCTTGGTAATTCTTGGGTTGTTATATTCTTTGCAGTGATAGAACAATCATCAAACTGTCTAGTCGAGGTGGACTGATGAGTTAAGTCAATTAGAAGGTCGAAGTGATTGACCGAAAAAGTCAAATTCGAAGAGATCGATGGGAAATTTGAAATGTCAGTCAACAAGAGGTCGAGTGGAAACTGACTGAACACCATCTAAAGGTCGATTGATAGCCAATTGGCAATCCAACTAAAGTCGAATGTGACAGAATATCAAGATTCGCAAGATTTGCAGCCACTCATCTGCATGGATATATAACAATTTTTGGGCGCCATGATTTAGGGTTTTTCATACTGTAAAGCCTATAAATAAGGTGAGTTGTAATTGTATTAAGTTGATGTTCATGATAATCTTTAGAACAAGGCTACTGGTCATGGAGATGTAAGGCGAATTGGTTGCAGGGTTGTTCTTGTGTAAAGTAAGAGAGTATGATGGTGATTGTGTCTTAGGTGTAGAACAAGGTTAGTCATGTAACTCCTTATTCCAAATGAATAAGACAACAAGATAGCAAGACACTCAAGGATTGTTTTTTTTTCCCGTTTGGTTTTCTAGGGTAAAATCTATGTGTATTGTATTTGTCATTTGCTTTATTGTTTAAATATGTCTTCTCTTTTCCTACTAGGTTTAGTGTGGATGTGTATTTCCTAACATGTGGTATCAGAGCTTTGGTGAGAAGATCTTGGATTTGAGTTAAACCCTAAGTCTAGTGAGAATTGTAATTCAAAGATCTTTAAAGTTGTGCTTGAAAGAATGGCAAACATTTCGAGGATAGAGATCGAAAAATTCAATGGCTATAATTTTTAGCTTTGGAAGCTTAAAATTGAAGATCTAATTGTAGATAGAGAACAATGGGAAACAATCTTCACATGAACCATCTTGATGGGTATGTCGAGGGAAGAATGCGACTCGAAAGAAGGGAAAGGAGTATGATTTGAATTGTCTTTCACATTCCATGATGTTGAATGTCTAAGGTGAAGACTCGACCAAGAAACTATGGGACAAGTTGGGAAGCTTGTACCAATCAAAATCCCTGGTAAATAAGTTGTTCCTTAGAAAGAAATTGTATCTTCTAAGGATGAGTGACGGGATCTCGGTAACTAAGCGTTTGAATGCATTCAATAATGTAATAATCCAATTATCATCTATAGATATTAAAATATGATTAATGAGATTTCTGTGGTTGGGATTTTTGGTTTTGATTGGAATAGCCACAATTTTGTCAATAGACTGTCGACGTTTCGAATCCAAATCAGGATCCATCTTCAGGACAATGAGCCTGGGTTAAAAAGATGCGAAGAGTTGGTATAAATACTGGAAGTGTGGGAAAAACTTAGGTGTCGGCTAAGTTTTCTGTAGAATTATTTAATAAATTAAATTCTTTGTTAAGATTTTTAGGGTTTCTTATTTTGTTTATTTAAGGTTTATAATAATTTATTATTCATTTAAGGTTTTAATCTTTATTCATGTTCTAGGGTTTAGTTATTAGGTATTAAGTGAATTATTTAAGTTATTTTAGGGTTGAGGCATATTCTAACTAATCTAAGGTTGAGGTATAAACCTATTATGTTATTTTCCAGAGTCTCGATATAGCTTAGTCATGGCTATAATGAGTAATTCAACCACACTAGTGATAGAAGACATGGTTGCATCTATATTATAAAAATAAATTAGATTAAATAACATGGAAGGATCGACAAAAGATGACTTAATGGTGAGAGGTCAATCAGTCGACAGAGATAAAGGAAAATTCTTCAGTAGAAATTCTAAGTCAAAGGGTAGATCTAAATTCCCAGTTTAGTTGATGAGAAGATGTTGGAAATGCAATAAATCTTGGCATTAAAAAAGGGATTACAAGTCAAAGGTGACAAAAGTCAATCCCAGATCTGACAAGAAGCAATAAACTGAGGAAAAGACTACTTCAGATAAATGAGGCAATATTTACCTGGCATCGACTAGTACACATTCAGATCAATACGTTTGGTTGATCGAATCAGGAACATCCTTTCATATGACACCTCACAGAAAATGGTTCTGTGAATGTGAGAGATATGACACCTAAAATTGTTGAGCGACTAAGATTCTAACTGATACTATGGGGTGGGAGGAGTAGAAACCTTCCATGTGTGCTACATAATCTGGGTTTGGAAAGAAACTTGATATCTGTCAGTAACATGAGTGATGTAGGAGGGCACACTCTATTTCAGAAGGATACATGCAAAATGGTCAGGGGTGTGATGGTCTTAATGAAAGGATTTAGGATTGGAATCCTATACAAGTTGTCAGGGAATTTTGACTTGACTAGATGCAACATCATTGTTGTTCTTGAATTCGACTCAACTCAACTCGAGTTGAGTCGATACCAACTAACTCAAATGTTCTTCGTCAAGTTGAACCAACCATGGTATGGCACTAGAGGATGGACACATTGGTGAAAAACGACTTCGATATATGCAAAAAAAAGGTATGGTCGAAGGTTTTCCTGATTGTAATTTAGAATTTGATTTTTGTGAACATTTCATATATGGAAAACAAAATTATGTTAGGTTCCCATATGGAGCTAGAATTGACACATAGTGATGTGTTTGGGCCTGTAACAGTTTCGTCACTTGATGGATCCTTGTATAATGTCTCCTTCATAGATGATTTTTCCAGAAAGACATGGATATATTTCCTAAGGAAGAAATCAGAGGTTTTTGATAAATTCAAAGAGTTTAAATCTCTTGTGGAAAACCAGACATATAAGAAGATCAAGGTGTTGAGAACTTGCAATGGTGGTGAATTATGTGGAAAGGATTTTGATCAGTTCTGCAAGCAGTGTGGCATAGCATGCCAAAACATCATACCATATACCCCACCAAAAAATGTAGTCACTGAGAGAATGAACATGCCAGATGGACAAGGCAAGGATCATGCTCAGTCGTGCAGAGCACATACAAAAATTATGGGCAAAGGCAGTCAACATTGTAAAATATTTGGTAAATAGGTCTCATTCATCGACACTAGTCAACTCGAATCCACATGAGGTATGGTTTGGTAAGAATCCTTCTCTTTCACATCTTGGAATATTTGGTTGTGATGCATTTGTGCATGTTCCGAAGGAAAAGAGGGGCGAGCTAAACAAGAAGGAATTCAAGTGTATTTTCATTGGATACAAAGATGGAATGAAAGGATATAAGCTCTAGGATCCTACATCAAGGAAAACAATGTACATTCAAGATGTGCTCTTCAGGGAAGTCGGAGGAACTTATGATTCTAAATAGGTTCAAACAGAGAAAGATCTAGAGAAGGTGAGGTTTGAACTGATGAATGAAGAAGATTATTCAGATGAGTCGACTTAATTAGATGAAGAGGTGGAATAACTGACTTCGGTTTTAAGGAGGTATGAATGAGTAAGAAAACTAGTTGAAAGGTATATTCCACTTGATTTTCGTTCCACATTTGTGTTATCTGCCACTAACGAAGATCCTGTTATCTCCAATTTCTAGGTATAACTAAGGAGATGATGTCTCGAGGCCCTCAGGTTGTAGACATGGAGTACCGAGAGATAGATGACTGACAACGTCCACATGCACAAATAGAGACCCACTTCACCACCACACATCCTAGATTCATGGCGATAGCATCAACCACATCAGCTTGCTTCCAGAAGACGATGGGTCTTGCTCCATGAGGTACAAGTCATGTATTGTGGTAAGTGTCACTTTAATAGTTGAGGCATTTGAGTATGTTGCAATTTAAGGTTGCTTTTGATTATAGAATGTCTGCTTGGAAATTATTCTCTTTTTCATGTTTCACCTTGGTGGTTGAATTTGAACCCTAGTAAGTGGTCACCCTTAGGTATGGGTTTGCTACTGGGAGGTCTCCTTAATGAGTCATCGTACCATTCCCAATCATACTTCTCATTTTCCACACTTCATCCTTTTCATCTCCCTATCTTTTGGGATTTTGGGGTGTACTAACCCAAGAAGGGATTGTACCTTATTTCATTGGAAGAAGGGGAAGGCCCAGAGGTTTGTAGCTAGAAAAAGATAAAATACAATCATAAACATTCTAGATGATCACCCAGGGATCCCGAGGACAATGAAATGTCTCTCATAAGAAACTAATGGGACCCGTGAAAAATAACAATATAAAAATGCCAACCAAGGTAGAGCATGTGTGGGAAATATTTGTCATGCTTAGGTAGAAGTCCCACACATTGTCTTCAACTTGGGGAAGATTAGTGTGACCAGGGTAGATTCAAGGTGGGAAATTTTCTTCATGCTTAGGTAGAAGTCCCACGTTGACTTCAACCTGGAAACATTTTAAACAATTAATGGAAAATGGGCTTGGAAAAAGGATGCATTGAAAATGAAGGTGCAACACACCCTCTACAAAGGCACCCATAAATGAGACAATATGAGCCCTTGTATCTCATGAGCCCCATGCCCAAAAGTATTATGTCCCATCCACTTCATCCTTTCCACATGACTTAGAGAGGTTTACACCTATGAAACACTCCTTGACTTCAGGATTGATTCATCCAATAGGTCACCTTATCAACCCTCCCATACCTAAACTTGGAAAATTGTATAGGGTCTTTGAGCACTTGTTTAATTTGATGAGGTAGTTTTTGATGTACATGCTTAAGTGGCTCTTATATTAAAATTTATTTTACTTGCCATAATTCTTTGACTTAAGATCCTTGGAGGGTTCACTTTTCTGTCTTTGCAGGACCTTGTTGGATTTTTTGGAGGAACAAGCCCAACTTGGGCCTTCATTGCAGTAGAAAGCCCATAGGTTGGATTCCATGACCCAGACCTTGGGGTAATACATGAGATGAACGTTCCCTTTGGAGGTAATGGAAGAGACCTTGGAGGACCTCACCTAGCCCTTACAAGCCCAATGATTTTCCTTTGGAGGATAAAATGTCACCTAGAAGGGCTTGACGACATCCTAGGGCTAGGGTTTTAGTGGTGATGTGATGCTTTATGGACACTTGGCACTTTTGATGAGTAAGACCCCTTATACCTTGGAGAGAAGACCCTGATGCATGAAGGGAAGGCCTTTGGAGGCCCACCGATTTCAGCCTCAAGCTCAATGACTTGCCAAAGTGACCAAGACGTCACCCTAGAAGGAGTTGGCATCATGTTTTAGGGTTTTCTTCATGTGCAATTTTAAAATTATTTTGTAAAGGGGAAAAGTAAGGGGGGTTGGCCTCCTTACTTTGTGGTTTACCCTAATTGAATGTGGACAAACTCTTTTTTAGAGGGTTTATATAAATAAGGATAATTTTTATTTGATTTTTACATAGTTCTCTCACAAGAGAAGACTACTTGGCTGGAATTTGCTCCCTACTTGGGCAATTTGGATTATATCTCTCTTGTGAAATTATTTCTTGGTGTTTTTTCTCTTGGTATATTGTGGAGGTAAGGTGGTGCACACCTCTTGGAGGCTTGATCTCTTGCTTTGGATGGATATTTATTGGTAACCTAGGGTTTGTCCATGCTATTTTGTGGAATTGGTAAGGAAATTTATGCATTTTGTTAGTATTTTCTTCTAGTTTCATTGATATTCTTGTATTAAACCATTGGAGGAGTATAAGGGCATACATCCTCCACCAAGGTTCATCTTATTTTCTAGTTGTAAACCATTTTTACAAGGTTGCTAGGAGGAATAAAAGGGCTTACACCCTCCTAGCCTTACCTTAGTTGGTTTTGCATGCTCTAGGGAGTAGAAGAGCCTACACCCCTAGTGATATTGTGGATCTAACTCTTACATCCAAGACTCCATTTACCCAATAGATACAAAACACTAATCTGAAAATGAATTCATTGGAGAAATAAATTATTTGCATTGGAATGCATGATTTTACGAGATATTCAATTGTTTAAATTGGAATCAATTGTTTTCCTTAATAGCTTTCTTGAGCCACTCGGGTGTTTTGATTGGTCAAGAATATCTTATTTATGTTATAAAATTTATGCTACAGACATTAGGGATGCAACAAACGCATTTAAATGTCTTTCTTTTACTCACTTTTCAACCATCAAAGATTGCTAAGAAGTTGCCATAATAATCTACTAGTCATTGTGCATCTTTTAGGTGGTTTAATGATTTTTGGTGGTTGAAACTTGCTGTTGTATCAAATATTTTCTACAGCCATAATGCTGCTATAATACATCTTTGAAAACACTATCTAGCATCCCTCTTTCACCGTCAAAGTTTGTGCTTGAATATTGGAAAGTTATCTATTGATTTAGTGATTCATTGTCCAATACTTGCTTGATAATTTTGATGGTTATATTTGCAGTAAATAATTGGTCTCATTGTTGATATATATGTGTGTGTGTGTGTGTGTGTGTGTGTGTTTATTGATGTAATTTAGGACAACAAGCTTCACTTGCTTGTCCATTGGAATATTGGGCTTGTATATTTGTTTTTCTCTTGTCTCAGGCAGGTATAATTATTTTCTACATGAACTCAATCATTTGGAAACCATTAACCATCACCGAGACTTGTTTCCAAGCCATATTCCATTTCTTAGCTTGACCTATAGGGGCATCATCTTCCATTACTCCACTTTCCATCTCATTTCCCCCTAGGGTCACATGGGATACCCCCCTTGTGTAGGATTTCTCCTTCACTAAAGTGAGGGGAGTACTTACCTAAAGTACAATGGGATCATAGTTCTCGCCATCTTGTGGATTGTTCGGGCTTTTCCCAACCTACAATTTGTGTGATAACATAGCCTTAGTCAGTTATGGAGGTAGTCTACTTGAAAGAGGGTAATCTATGGAATGTTGCAATGATCGTAGAAATGAAATCCTTGCACAAGAATGAGACATGGGATTTGGTCAAATTACCTACTGGAAGAAAACCTATCGATATTAAGTGGATGTTCAAGGAAAATTTGAATGCAGTAGGTCAAGTTGAACAATTCAAAGCTCAATTGGTAGTGAAAGGATATTCCCTAGTCAAAGGAGTCAACTTCGGTGAGATTTTTTCCCCTGTTTCAAAATTAACTTCCATTAGAGTACTAATGTCTCTGGTTGCAACATTTGATATTGAAATAGAGAAAATGGATGTAAAGAGAACGTTCCTACATGGGGACCTGGAAGAAGACATCTACATGAAACATCCTGAAGGATTATCAATAAAAGGAAAGAAAGAGCTAGTGTGTAAATTGAAGAGGTCCCTTTATGGTCTAAAGCAATATCCAAGGATGAGGTGCCAAAAGTTTGACACCTACATCCTTAGTTTGGGATTTGTGAGAAACAAGGCTAATCACTATGTATATTCCAATGAATAAGGTGGGAATTTCATATATGTAACATTATATTTCAATGACATGTTGTTGGTCGAAAACAACATGGAAGCAATAAAGGAGGTGAAGAAGCAGTTATCCTCCAAGTTCGATATGAAGGATATTGGTGAAACAAACTTCATTGTAGAAATGGAGATCAAGAGAGAATGGGAAATTATAAATCTTTGGTTGAACTAGAGGAAATACATTGAAACAATCTTAAAGCACTTCGACGTGCATGATTGAAAACTAGTCAAGGTTCCAATTCCTGTGGGAGAAAAACTAACTATTGAATAGTGTCCAAAGACACGAGAAGAGGACATGGCACTTGTTCCCTATGCAAGTGTTGTTGGTTGTATGATGTATGCAAAGGTTTGTACTCAACTAGATATTTCTCATGTAGTGGGAGTATTGAGCAGATACACGTCGACACCTCGGAAAAAGCACTAGACAACTATCAAGAGAGTGTTCAAGTATTTTTGTGGCACAAGATATTATGTTATATTCTACCAAGGGAAACTTGAAGCGGGTAGTGAAGTAGATGGACATGGCCTTGTCGAAGTCGATTGGGTTGGAGATCTGGATTGACAAAGGTTGACCAATGGATATGTGTTCAAGATGTTCGGTGGAGCAATCATCTAGATGAGTAAGTGACAAACGATCATAGCTTTGTCGAAAATATAAGTTGAATACATGGTAGCCACTCATGGAAGAAAAGAAGCAGTATTCCTACATCGATTGTGTTCAAGGATCAAGTTTGAGAAAAGAGCTATGAAGATAAATTGTGACAGTCAAAACACAATATTCCTGGGAAATAACCCGACTTGTCATTTCAGGATGAAGCATATTGATGTACAATACCATTTCGTGAGAGACATGGTGGAAAGAAACAAGGTGATGTTGGAGAAAGTAGACACATTGGAAAACATTGCAGAGTCTTTGACCAAGTCTATGAGTGTTGTGAAGTTCTCTTGGTGTAGACAAGAAATGGGAATTACAACCCTGGGTTAGTGAACTGATGTTCATGTTCTCATGTATCAACAAAGAATACAACAAGTGGGAGAATGTTGGGCTTTTATATTCTTTGCAATTATAGAACAATCATTTGATTTTCAAGTCGAGGTGGATCGACTGGGTGAAGGATCAACCGATGAGTTAAGTCAAGTTGATGGTTAAGTCAAAGGTTGAAGTGATTGACCTGGAAATTCGAAGTTGAAGTGATTGATGAGCAAGTCAAAAGGTCATACAACAAGAGGTCGTCAACAGGTCGAGTGGAAATCGACTGAAGACCAAATCGAGGTTGACTGGTAATCTGGTCGAATTCAAATGTAATATAATCCTAAGATTCATGGGATTTGTAGCCACTCATATGTGTGGATATGTCACCACTTTTTTGCGCACCCCAATTTAGGGTTTTGCATATATAAAGCCTATAAATAAGGCGTGTTGTAATTTTATTAAGTTAATTTTCATGCCAATCTTTAATAGAAGGTTACTGGTCATGGAGATGTATTAAGTCAAATTGGTTGCAGAGTTGTTCTTGTGTAAATAAAGAGAGTATGATGGTGATTGTGTCTTAGGTGTAGACCAAGGTTAGTCATGTAACTTCTTATTCTGAATGAATAAGATAACAATAGAGAAAAACACACAAGGAATGCTAGTTTTCCCATTTGGGTTTCTAGGGTAAAATCTTCGTGTATTGTGTTTGTCATCTACTTTATTGTTCAAATCCGTCTTCTCTTTTCATACTAGGTTTAGCGTGGATGTCTATTTCCTAACAGTAATGAGGGTGTCAATATGGTTCCATTGTTGATGGTTTTTCTTCAATTTCCACACCCTTATTGTCCATATTAGTTTTTGTTACAAGGACATGTTCTAATTTTTGTACTTGAGCTTCAACTGATCTTGCTTTTCAGATGGTGCCATCATATTTTACCCTTATATCCTCTAGATGGGTTCCACTTCTTCAAGTATTTTATGGTATCCTTCTTGAATGTTCTCTCCCTTCTCCTTCTAAATATACAATGTGACGCTCTCCATAAGATTTTTGCATCCTTCTTCAATTCTAAATTTTATTTCTAATTTTACATCATAAATATTTA
>JASDQU010014837.1:51398-62570 GCA_032191745.1 Picea mariana
CAATTTATTAATATATATTATTTGTTGTATAATCTTTTGTTTTGCTACCTTCTTATGTATGAACCTTATATGTTTTGTATGTTTGTACCTTCTTTCTTTCATTTACCAATTTAATTTTTGTTTTGATACTTGTTATGCATGATCAAGTATGGGGAATTGAGAGTGATGCAAGGGGGGAGGGGCCAAATGAGCTTCCACCTTGATCTGGTTGGCCCTATTTAGTAGAGAATAAATTATTCTTGAAACCAAGAGGATCTCATTCATGAGGTATTCACCTTTAGTATTTCTAGAGCGTTGTACATGTTTAATTATTATTTAGTCATATAACATTTTATTCCCTTTGAAAAATGCAGGTTTGAAGGGAGGTAACCTCCATGATCCACAACACATTTCCAACAAGGTATAAATCATTTGCTTCTCATTGCCTTGTATACCTAAATTCAAAATTCAAGGACAGATAATGGTGGAAACAACTATTATTCATTTACTAATATTGTTTTTAGATATTACTGAATGTAAGTTGAAGTGAAATTTTATGTTCTCCCTTAACATTTTTGTTTTCCAATATTCAATGTTCAGAAACAAATATTTAGAGGATTTGGCGATGTAGAATGTTGGCTGGAGTTAGCAATTGATTCAATGAAAATTGACAACAATATTGATAAATTGGATGGTGGGAAAAAAGTGAGTTCCATACATTTACATATGCAAGCTTTTGGACCATACTTCTTTCTATGCTTTTGGCACTTGTACCTCACCATTTTCTATATACCTTAGACCATGATGTATTATGACCTTCAAGTAACAAAGCACATGTTTTGCAGTGACCAAATGGATTTACCTTGGACAAATGTAGATGATATGCATTATCATTGATCTTCTACACAATGGTGTATGACACATGGCAGAAAGGTTTTAGTTCATAATGTCACTTCCACTAGACTATTCCAATATATTGTTTGGCCTCCCATATCAACACTAAGGTAATGCAGTCTATAATGCATGATGCAATACCTATCAACTTTTTAAAGATGGCAAAATTTATAAAATCAAATCTACTGCTTTCACTCCCCCATCCCTCTTGTCTAGAAGTGTTGTTGTTCTCCAAGTACACCTTAATAAATGTATTTCTCATTATATTATTTATCCTCTAAATCATGATAATGTCTCACAACATTCCCCATCTTCTCTGCAACCCCTCATAGAGGAATTTTCCGATGTTTTTTAACATTCCACCAACCTCCCTCTTATTTGTGCTATTGAACATTTTATTGATTGTTTGCCTGATGCATCTCTCCCCAATGCCCCTCCCTATCATTTGTCCCCACTTGAAACCACTAAACTAGAACATTAAATCTAATATTTACTTGAATATGGTAACATACAACCCAACTCATTACCCAATGGATCCCCACCCTTCATTATCCCTAAGAAGGACAAGGAAGAATGACATCTAGTCATTGAATACCATTCTCCTAATAAAGTTGCTATCAAATAATACTATCCTTTACCATGAATTGATGACCTTCTAGACCATGTTCAGGGAACCAAGTACTTTACTAAGTTGTATCTAATATCAGGCTAGAATTATATTCACATGGATTCTAGGTATACATCGAAAACTGACTTGAAAACTAGATTTTGTTTGTATGAATGTTGGTGATTCATTTTTGTCTCACCAATGCCCCTCCTACATTTATGACATATAAAAATGATATTTTCGATCCTCACTTGGGTCATTTTTTATCATATATCCATATGTCATTCTTATTTTCAATAGCACAGGGGAGGACCATTTGCAACATGAGTGACACTCTATTAGAACTATTGTGTACCTACAAATTTAAATCCAAATGAAATAAGTCCTTCTTTAAACAATACTCTAGTTCACTAGCTCTGGTTTCTAACTAGATAGGAGGGTTTTCACCCTGACCTTGCTAAGGTACTTTAGGAACTTGTTACTTGGTCATCCCCTTCTACTACAACTACATTGCAAGTTCTTAGTAGCATCAACTATGACATGTGCTTCATTCCAAAATTTTCACATATTGCACACCCCTTACATCAACTCTCTGATCAAACTGCCTTCACATGGATCAAAGACATTGAGGATAGTTTTCAAAAAGTAAATACAAAACTTTGTTTATATCTCATATTGCATCTTCTAGATTTGTGGTAACCTTTTAAGATTCAGAGAGATGTTTTTCAATACACTGTAGGTATGATACTTCAACAAGGAGGTCACCCCATGGATTACCATTCTAAAACCTTGACATAGAGTAAATTGAAATACAACACATATGACAAAGAGTTTTATTCCCTTGTATAAGCCCTTAAATAATGGAGTCATTATATCTTAAGGAAACCATTTTGCACATTGATCACCATCCATTAATTTTTTTTAATTCTCAATCTAAAATATAGGAACAATGCCATCTCAAGTGGGCATCTTATATACAACAATTTAATTTCGTCATTGAATACAATAAAGGTATATCCAATCAGGTAATAGATATGTTGAGTTTCTCTCCAATTTAGGTATTGCATATTCTCAATGTGCAATGTGTTGTGCAAGAGACATAGAAGAAAATTTATGAGATAAACACCTTTTTTGGACCTATTTGGCAGAGCAATTAATGTCCCTTAGAGGTCATCCATACCCTATTCATAGAATATTTAGTTTGTGAGGGTTGGATTTATAAACTTAACCAGTTGTGTGTGCCCAACACTCTAGACCCTCCTATGTTGTTACAAGAGGCACATGCTTGTCACTTCTTCTACCCCTCTATGCACCACCAAGTGGAATCTTTCATCCCTCATTGCTCTCTTTATAGCTAGAGGAAGCCCTTCAACTATAATCTTAGTTTGTACCAGCCATTTACTATCCCTTCTTGGCCTTGAGAATCCATCTCCATGGATTTTTCTTAGTGGTTTACCTATGAAATTTCAGAAACATAACTATATTATATTTTTCATTGTCTGTCGCTTCTAAAAAAATGGCCATTGTTATGCCATGTACCAAAGCCACTTCTACACAATAGGAAATAGATATGTTCTTCTCTCATGTTTGCTCTCATTTTGACTTGCTTCTTATCATTATCTTTGATCATGACTCCCACCTTCTCAACATTTTATAGAGAAAACTTTGGAAATTATTGGGAGGCCAACTACATTTCTCTATTTCCAACCTCAAACAAATGGAAGAGTGCAGTTGTGAATCATATCTTATCATGCACACCCCATATTTATTACACCCATAATAAATAGTGAGATGGATATTTACATGTATTGCAACATCATTGTAATAGGGCAGCGAATAAATCAATGGGGCGCCCTCCATTTGAAGCCTTCTATGGATATCAAACCTTCACCCACTGTGAGATACCATTCACTCTTCAAACCAATACCTACCCACACTAGTAATGTGAGAAACACCACACCTCATCCTTTGTTCAGAAATTGGAACACATTCACTCACATATTGCAGTAGAGGTCTTTAATGGGAATCTTTATTTCATGGATTAATTTCAATCATGTTTGGACTTTACACAATCACCTATTTATCTATGATTTTGAACTCAAATGGAATTCCCATAAACTTGTGATTATGTCTCAGCATTGGGATCAATAATTTTAGCATGTACCATACGTGTAACATATATTTCCAACTCCCTGGCAATAATTTCCATTTATGTTGTGGTTTAAATGAAATAAAGGCGGGAAATGTTTCCTCAATTATTGCATATCCCCAAAGAGGAAAAAGTATTATTATATAAAGATAGAAATTGAATTGTAAACATACCTCTCAGTTAATGGGACTTGAACATTCTCAAGGATCCCTCCAAAAGAATAATTGAGTATATGAATTTTGTTCCCTTTGGACGTAACCATATTACGCATTTTTTCTTCATTAAAATTAGGATCTTCGAGAAATGCATCTACAACATTTATATTCAAAAATTATTCAGGTGGTTGTGGAAACTGCCTAGGAATATTCCTCAAGACTTTTCTAATTTTTACCAACCTGACTGTTTGCAGAAGGTATAGTGGCATAACAACAACTATTATTAAGAAATGATACCATCTTAGTTATTGTCAGGATACTAGAAATTGATGTATTAAATGCAGAAATGAACAGACAACAAAGTGACTAAACATCAAAATTACTCATTGAAGATGCCTTTGCATATGGTAGGAAATATTTAAACATGTTAGTACATTTCTCCATAGTTTGATTGTCTCCAACACTTGTGTTTCTGTGAACAACTAGATCATCTTGGTTGTATCCAAACCACATTTAAGATTCAAACCATGCAATCAGAAGAAACTCTAATCCAATGCATTATCAATACCCAAATCTACCTTCTTCCTTTCAACATCACCAAGGTTATCTCTGTCATCCCCAGGTCCAGTACTTATCATTTTTCTATCACAACGAGACATTTTACAAATATTAGAACAACCTTTCACCCTTTCAACAATACCCTATGTTAGCACCATGTTTTTTATAGTTAGAGTCACAGGTTTGTCCAACTTTTTAGAGTCGTGGCTTAGTTTATTGAAAAAAAACAAAGTTTTCCTCAATAAGTCGCAATTGGTGTGTCAAAGTTTATGAGGTCAGTGACAAAACTGAGGGATGGTTTGAAAAATCGAGTAAGGACTTTGGATAAAAGTCGGAAAAAAGGGTGTAAGGATTAGTCATGTTTGAATTGTAAGGGTTTATCTTCTTAAATATCAAGTCATGTCAAAAGAGGGGAATTTAGGTACCAAAGTTGAGTCAAGTGGTTAGGATAAAGGTCATGTCAAAATATTTTATGAGCATCATTACCTAATCATGAAGTCAGAAAAGTGAACAATCATGGCACTCTTATCATTTGTACTTGTACTTTGCACACTTCAAAAGTGTACCTGCTGCACGAGTTTGCTGCGCAAATATTTAACCTGCTTTCAAACATTTCGTCGCCATGGATTTACCGTCCTCTTCCATGATTTCATTCCTTATCCGTTCAAGCATAAATACTAGTCACCCTTCATGCTTCTCCGTCACTTTCAGAATTTGTACGTCGTCCATAGTTTTTTCAGCAAGCTCTGAAGCCCTTCGTTGCGTAGAAACTATTTGTTTTCAGTCGTTATGTAAGTCTATTATTTTTATTTTGTTGTGTCTTCTCCATTGCTTTTAGCCATTGTTTAAAAGTTTTCATGGAGCTCGTTGTAAACTAGCTTTCTGGAACGAGTTGTTTCTTCTCACAGTCAACCTTCTTTATTATAAACTACCTACTGTTGCGTTGGGATTTTTACTACACAAATTTTCCCATTGTTGTTTGTTGTCGCGTAGAGTTTTCCACTGTGTCAAATTTTTTCGTCGCATTTTCCTGCCGCGCTGAGTTTTCTGTTGTACCGAACTTTTCCATCTCACTTTACTGTTGCGTCGAATTTCTCATTGCGTCAAATTTTTTGCTACTGATTTGTTTGTCGCGCAAAGATTCTTGTTGCTACCTTTTCTTGTAGTTTTTGAAAAGTTCATCATTCTTTTTCGTTGCGCAGAGAGGGTATTACATTTTATTGATGTGGGCTTGAAATTAACATATACCAACACCATGGCAACTTCCCAAAGCAAAAGAAAAAATGCAAGAAGTGGCAAGGCCGTGAGGTTTGAACCTCGGGATTTAAAGTTAATAAATGTAGGCCCGATGATCAGGGCGTATTTTTAACAAGCCGTATGTATATGTTTCTGTGAAATGATTCAGGGATATAATGCGTAGCTAACTGAGCAGTTCTCCCTAAATTTTACTGGTGTTAGTGCAACAATTGCAAGAATCACTTTCCAAGTGACAGAGGAAATTGTGTCAGTTGTGATGGAGATCCCTCTGCAGGGATAAAAATGGTTTAAAGGTATGCCTTTAGACACTTCATGTTATATGGATTTCATCAAGCCTAAATATCGAAATCGAAAAGTTGGAGCCAACATTCCAAGCGAGCATCTCCTGGAACCTTTTGAGAAACTTTTGAAGATAATCAAGAAATACTTCACCTGTGAAGGAAGATTCGATAGGGTGCATCCATACCACATCAGGTTACTGATGCATTTCATAGGGAGAAATCCCTTAAATTTACTTTTCTTTTTGTGTCAAAGCCTAGGAAATCTGGCAGACAATGTCTAGGCCAAAGTTGATCGGCCACAGAACAACTTATCCCATTTTACATTAATTAAGATGTTGGTGGTTGAAGAGCTAAGAAATTTGAACAAGGACTGGAATTATTTTTTGATTTTGGCTAACATTCCCAGAGACCCTAAAGGAGACATTCCTGTATCTGCTAAGAAATCAACACTTAATAGTTTAGAGGCAAGAAGGGAAGATGTTACTGAAAGAAGAAAATGCAAAGAAGTGGAAGACTCGTCATTTAGCCAGCCAACATCTCAGAAGAGAAGCAAGTCAAGATTTACTGATAAAAATGAGGAGATCCAAGCTCCCAGTGAACCGCGCACCAAGTCCTCTATCAGGAGATTTCCCATACCCACAGTTCAACTAGAGCTTGTTGAATGTGCAAACCAGGGAATTGATGAAAAAAATATGGAGCTAGGTGAGGAAAATGCAAATACTCAAGAAATGAAATAGAAACTAAATCAAGCTTAACACGTCATAGCCCAATTTATCAAGAAAACAGAGAATTGAGAAGGCATCTAGCAGAAAAAATTATTGAAACACCAACATCACAGAGTCAAGCAGGTTAGATATCTTCTACCCCACCACCAACAAGAGAAAAGAATATAAATTGGCTTAAAAAGAAACTCAGAGAAGCCTAAGATGTGATCATTGAGCTTAGGGAGGAAAAGAGGATGTTAGAGGAAAGAATCATGGAACATTTCAAGGAATGAAGACCAACTATTGATAATGCATGTGCATCTCTCTCTCGTGCACAATTAAAATTGAAAAGAAATGTGGCTTTGTTGAGACATATGAAGAATTTGAAAAGACAAATCTTTTCATTGAGAAGGGAAAATCGAGCCTTACAACTACAGGTGACTTTGAACAAAGAAGCTACAGACAAATTGGATGATCCCATTCTCTGCGTCCAAGTGGATTTGTGTGTGCAACCTCCGCATGAATATCCGCCATGCGAAATCACTGCGCAGATTTTGCAACCAACAGTTGTACAGCAGAAGCCAGAATCTACGACGCAGCGGTGACAATGTTGTCCAACAATATGCACGATGATTCATCACAAACGTATGATGGTGATATTCCTGAAGAATTTATGATTGCCAGATTGGTTTTCCTATTTTTTATGAATTTTTGTAAAGGTTGTTATTCTCTTTGAAAACAACCAGATCCACAACTCTAGGAGATAGTAGTTTGATTCCTAGAAGCTTAGTGTATCTTTACTTTCTATATATAAGGACTATTTTGATGTAAAAAGGGGGCGCAGGAAAAAGTATAGATTTTTTTATCCTCTGTGTAATTTCCTGAATCTAAAAAAATACAAATGCAGAAGTCCTGAGTTCCTTAAGAAAAAGATTCTAATGGTGATGATCTGAAGCTTATACCTTTCTATGTATGTATCTCCCGTGTATTCATATTCATTTACACTTCTCTTCTCTTTAAATTGGTAAATTTTAAAGTCTAGAATTCATCTAAGTGGTACTCTAGACTGAACCGATTTAAATTTTGTCTGTCTTCCCAACTAAGATCAAAATTCATCCACTGCGGTGCTCTGATTTTGTTGTATGTTTCTTTTCTTCTTTTGCCCTACATTATCAAATTAAATAATGAATTTCATCACCTTGTTTAGCCTTTGTTCCTTTGAGGAATTCTACCTACCAAACATTGTTTCTTTGTTTTGAGGGGTTGACTCCATAGCCCTAGAAGCACTATCCTTTGTCGAAGGACCTATTAAAATTTATCTAGAAGTTTAAAATCTAGCCATCAAGAAAAACAACCTTTCTATCAGAGATCAAGACTCAGAGAGAGCCCTCTCTAGATTGGAAAGGATAGTTTCCAATCTTAAAGTTGGTTTGTAGGTTACCTTTGTAGATTGTTTTTTCAGCCCAACAATTTACTCAGTGTTAACACCCTCAACATTTCCAACTTTTGCTTCAGAAGGACATGCCATAGTTTCCTCCCCACTAAAATTTATCTCCACATAATTTCTTTCCTCTTCTTTCAAGATGAAATCATGAACATAAAACATTGGTTTCTAGTTGATGCACTAGGGAACTTATTGTTAAGTTGGGTATTTTCAGTTACATGTTTTGAGATTTTCTTTATAGAATCCATGCAATTTGTAGAATTAAGAATTCTTTTCAGTTTTATCTCCAATGCCAAAAGATGCTTGATAGCTAATTTCAGAAACGTCCCTTCACTACCCACACAATATTTTCCAACACAGAAAAGTCCATGATCTGCAAGTAATTCATATATTGTTACAAGTAGTTCAACCTATCCACAAAATCAACACAGAACACAAGTGTTCTATATGAGAACTAAAATAATTGTGTTGAGCTAGAGAAGATGAAAAACATTTTCCCCTAGACTGCCCCATTTATCAACCTAATAGAAAGTAATGCATATCAATTTGCAATTACAATTCTTTCTTAGATATATATTATCTCATGATAACCAAAACAATCTAGGTTATTCCATATCTGAGCTTTTTAACTGAGAAAATAAACTCTTAAAACCTTGATATATTTTATTAAATTTAATTTTTTATTCCAAAAAATTGGTCCTATAGACTAAGTCATGTCTCGAAGGACATTCATAAGATAAAAATCATAAAAATATGGTTCGTAAAACTATACACCTCTCTAACCTTTGCGGCTAATATGACTAACACATCAGTATGAAAAAGCACTCATAGTCATGCAGAATGAAAATAAGATACTTGTTTTTTCACAAAGATATTGAAGTCCATATGTTGAAGTTTGTAAAAGGAAACAATTGTTTTCTAGTTGTTCATTAGGATCGACACCTAGTAAACCACAACACTTGAGAGAAGGAAGTGCTATGATGACAAGACACATAATAGTCAACAGAAAACCTTGCAACTACCCTAGTAATGTGTTTGGGATATCAAAAGAAGATTGTGGGTGAATGTGTTCCAATTTATGAATAAAGGATGATGTGTGGTGTTGAAGATTAATGTTACAAATGTGATCATTTTCAAAAGCCAACTCCATATGCACTTAGTGCCATCAACAAATCACACCCCTTGCGTTATTGGATGGCTTGAAGAACTTGACTTATTAAGTTAGGTGCATATGATATCATTATCTCCCTCCTTCATCTTAGTTAGATGTGCTCCATAATATGATCAGTTCCAGTTGGTTCTCACCCACAGTTTTGATGTAGATTACACCAATTTACAATGTGATTAGATGAATTTTGTCACAGATATCTACCCTCTTTTTTGACTCTTCCAGTTGGGACTAGCTCAAATGCTCTAGTTGTTACTTTAAGGATGAATAGTACTCCATTGTTCACGCTCATTTTGCTTAGACCTATTATAGTTTGAAGTTTTGAAGATCAAGGTTACATATGTGATCATTTTCAAAATCCAACTCTATATGCATTTATTGCCATCAACAAATCACACCATTTGTGTTATTGGATGGCTTGTGTGCCTACATTGTGAAAACACTTCTCACTCACCTAGTATTGGATTTGATATAACTTGCTCAGTTTAGAACACGAAAAAAGAAAAATACTCGATATAAAAACTTCTAGCATGTCCAGTTCTTCAATACAACTCCACTTCCACAGTTCCCTGTAGTTAAACAAGACAATGTCGAGTCCAACATGTAGTGAGATGAAGCAAACATTTAGAGCCAAATAGTCTTAAACCTAGTTCGGTAGAAGCCCCATGCACCCTTGATTTGTGTATGATTCAATGCTTGTATCATGCTTAACACACCCCTAATGTAAATGCAACATATGTAAAATATTGTACATTATTATATAGCACAATGGTTTAGGGTTAACCTATAGCCCCAAATGGTGAATATTAAGGCATTAGTTATCTATTTATACCCAAATTGTCAATGTAATTGGCAATTAAGTGAGAGATCTAACTTGATTAGTTTTAATGGAAAATATATTTATTGACTTGTTGAAAATGAACTAAATCTCAACATATGTTGTGTGATTGCTTATTTTAGTTTCTTTGCTAAGGACACTTGTTTAAGTAGAGTAATAGTTGTGTTATTGGGTTCTCTCTATATCTTATGCCATCAATTAATAACTTGGTTGGCTAAGACATCAAACATTGGTTATGTTTGTGTCACAATTAGTTAGGGTATTGTAAGTTAGCACGTTGATGATTCCCCTTAGTTGTCCAAGGCAAGTTAGGTTGCATGCACGCTCATTGAAATCATTGAGGATGGGTGAGCATGTATTCAAGAATGCCCTTAAGAATGACATATATTATTATTTTGAACAACTAAATAAGTCAATATGGGTGTGTATAAATTGGATATTAATGGATCAAGGTGGCCTAATATATCTCCTTTCACTATGACTTATGATATTCTTCATTTATTTTCATGTAAAGATCAAATACATAAAAATGTTTTTTTTTTTTATTGTCCTTATATAATTGGGTTTTGTACTAGTGACATTATCACTAGAGTTATTGTGGACTATATTAGAAACATCATTTGAATGGTTGGGTATTTTAATATGGCTAATTAGTTGAAGTTGGTAAATCACAATTTATCATTCTTCTTTGAAGCTTCTAGAAATCACAATAATGGATTTAATGTTAAATTTTGATGAAAGAAACTCTGACCATCATTATGTTAGATCTCTTTAAGTTTATTCATTTTTCTACTTCAGTGAGATACTAATAAGATATATGCTTTGTTAGACATTTTCTAACTGTTGGTTCAGATTCTGAACATATGCAACTCATTCTTTCGTGAGGTCTTTTGTTCTGTACTGGGTACATGTTAAGATTTGATTCAAATGTCTTGGGAATTGATATTAAGACTGATGATTAAGGTTGGTTGTCATTGATGTCAACCCTTGAAGAAAGACTCGTAGCACAAAGGTTTGAGTAATGGACCCAATAGTGTTTGATGTAAATATGACTCATTATTGTTTTGTCATGGTTGATAAGAAGTAAATATGGATGAACTCCAAAGTGGTCCCCTTATGGTGAAATCCCTCATGGGAA
>JASDQU010014837.1:96122-109227 GCA_032191745.1 Picea mariana
ACCTCTTTCCAAGAAGAGCTAGATCATGCCACTTCACAATTAACATTTTGAAGTAAAACAAAAAGGCTGTGCAACCCATTCGAAGGAGCACTTCAAACTTAAGCATAACGGGAAAACCGAAGGATCTGCCTTCGAACACAAAGGGCCCACCGGTGTATTTCTAAGGAACCCTTTGAAAAAAACAAGCAAAGGCTAGAATGGTCTTCCTTTGGAGTTAATGCTTCGAATTTCATAGAAGGGCCTGAACTCGAGGCAAGGCTTTCAGGCTTCGAAAAGCATTCAAACTTAAGAGGCTCAAAAGCTCATTCAAAGGACCTTGATCCATACTGGCATTTGGCTTGCGGCCATGCCAATATGCACAAAGGATTCGAATTGGATTTGGCCCATGTCATCCAACTTTAAATGCATCACATAATTACAAAAGCATATACACTAAGGTATAGTTTGAATTATAAAGGCATGCAACCTATTGATGTAACCATGGTCCATTATGCATACATAAAATTTGAATACAAAAGGTAGTCAAATAAATTTCAAGGCATTTTTAAATCTATCTAATAAATAATGAAGCCATGCATCAACTATGTCTACAACATTATTTAATTTTGAATTTTATTTTCAAAATTTATACATAAGAAAAACAACACAAGCTTATCAACAAAATTATACATAAAAATTTATGATTGAGATGGAACACTTATCTTTGTGCAAATAGGTCCAAGGAAACTGGCTGCTAGTGAATAATTTTCCACCTAACTATAGGCAATCCTCTATGGATTCCACCCCCAAGTTGGGTTATGAGGCCACTGTGTTGAAGGAAATTGGTTCAGTACACTCATGTCATTCACCTAACCTAATTACGCTCACACTTAGCCAAGTTGTCACCACAAAACTCTCCAAGCAACCTTCTAACCAGCCCAATCACGACACTGCCTTCCACTACCCCACACAACACCCTTTCTCTTCTAAATAGTCCCTTTAGCATACTAGAAGGCCTTTCCTTTCTCTACTCAATAGTCTCCTAGGAAACCTTCTCCCTCTTTAATGTTCTTAGTTTGTACAGAAGGAGTCCAACCCATTGTCTACCTTTGAGATCAACCCACCATAGTCGTCTCATAGCTCTTGAGCACTCAATGAGCAACAATCTCTAGGAAAATGGGGATGATTTCCTATCAACCCAACCTCTGTGCTCCTCTGCGACCTTCCATCTCTCTTCTTAGGCTCACAACTTTCTCTTCTTCAACTCTCCTTGGTCACTTACAAGTTCCAATTGCACTATCTAGCTTGAGAATGGTCACGAGAGTAGCATGGGAACACCTAGAATCGAATGGCGGAAGGGATGAACCTAAGTTGCAGGAGACACCTTTTTTGGTCACATCCCAGTACCTGAAATGCCTAGAAACACCGAAACGGGTATGAAACACTTTGGAAACACAATCGGCTATACCATACAACATTTCCAAATCTGGAAATGGCGTTGATTGTACCATACGACATTTCCAAATCTGGAAATGGCGTTGATTGTACCATACGACATTTCCAAATCTGGAAACGTTGTATGGTACAACCAATAACATTTCCAAGGGGCTTTGACCATTTCTAGCGACGTTTTGGGCATTTTTTTGGAAGTTTTTGGGTCCACCTAAGTGCTTGAGAGTAGCGTGGTATCCATAGAAAAATATCGCCTTGTTCTTGTCAATGACCCTTTAAGACAAAATAAAGGCAGGGGAATGAGCTTTGAGGAGTTTGTCACCTCGTTAATTAATGGCAATATTAAATTCTTAAATTAAAAGGATAGAAAAGGTAAGATAAGTGAGAATGTCAAAGAGGTATGATAAATGAGGATGTCAACTTTTACTTAAATTTTTAACATTACCATTAATTGTTTTAGGATGTTTGAGAGTGGTTCCAACCTCATCGTACTTCATCTGAGAAAGTAGAATTTCATATCCCATTCAAAATTCAACAAACTTAACAGTTTTTTGGATTTTAGGGTTGGTAGGATTGTAGTGTTTCCACTGGATTCTATCATGTATGAGAGTATGGGATTGGCATTAGTCAAGATCACCAAGCTATGGGATTTTGCATCATGTAAACATCTATGCGAGTTAATATAGACATGGGTCTCCTTCTAAAATGTCATTTATGCATACCGTTCTTATTTTCTTGCAAGATAATGTGTTATATATGTGTGTGTGTGTGTGTGTTTTGTGTTTTTTATATACCGTATTTTCCCCACTTACCATTTTTTTTGGGGGGGTCATGTTTCTAAGTGTTCCCGCTTCGGAAACTTGTACACGTTTCCACGTTTCGTGCAACTTAGGGATCAACATAATAGAATGAATGAACCAATGGAATAGTCAATTCAAATTGCATGAAGAGATTTGCACACAGAAAAAGAGATGGTTCAAATATCCATGGGGTTTAAATTCCTATAGAGATGGAGTCTCTTACACTCCTCAAGACTTGTACTCAACCCCCATGTTCTCATAACTAAGGAAAGTGGACTTCCCCACCAACCACCATGTCATTCAATGATTAGTGGTTGAGGCTTTTAATAAGGCACATGGTGAAAAGATGAAGGTTTGGAGTGGTAGGCAACTTAGGATTATCTGTCAACCCCTTGAACCCCACTTTCCTCATCCCTTCAAGTGAATTCTTAGTCTCTGTTGCGCTCTTTGACAGCTAGCCTTGGACCTTTGTATTACTTTCAAAATAATATATTTACATTTCTTGAGAATAACATGGCAAGTCTACCTCATGGTACGTACAAATCATGTTTGTCGAAAAAACATGCCTAGACATTCACTAGTTGGACCTTGGCCTTGAGCTCCACACTAGGAATTCATACAAGATATTTACATCTTTTACATACGGGTCATTCCATCCTGTCATTACAACACTTATTTATACTTGGCACATAATTTAGCCTAATACAATCCAAGGGTTGAAATTGGGGATGTTACAAGCTCCTTACAATTCACTCAAAGTAGTCCCAGTAATCTGAAGCACTTTTCAATTACCCTCCGCGAATGGATTCAACAAAGCTGCTCAAGGAGGGCAGTGTAATATCCCTAAGGACGAGCCCCAGTTGTATTTATGAATTGTGAACATGTTTTGTAGGCTGATGAGTCGAGTGTTGATAAGCTGGTGGGCTTATGTGTTTATTAGGCCGGAGAGCCTAAGTGTTAAAGGCCAGGAGCCTGTTTTTGTATATGTAATTATGCAGATCATTAATAAAGATTAAACATCGCTGCGTGCAGACCGGCCACGAAGAAAGAGTGATGGGGGACTAAGCTTCCACTAGATAGGGTAAGGGAGGGGGCTAAGTGTCTAGGCCTAAAGGCTAAGCTAGAGGGCTTACCTCTAAGGGAATAATATTTTATTATTATTATTTCCTAAAGGCTAAGGTGGACATGAACGATGTTGTCCTAAGTTCCTGGAAAGGGAACGAGTGCGAAGTGGAACGCATGTGGCTGCAGGAAAACAAGTGTTGACCTAGGCGCATGTAGTTACAGCTGGGAAAGCCAGCCTGTTAGGGGGTTCGCTTGCCATTCTCGATTCACTATCTAACCGTGAACCAGGGGCATCCATCACGGATCTCTGGAACCAGTCACCCGTGAGTCAAATCATGTTGGGGGTTCGCTTCCCGTTCAGTGTGACTCCCATCCTTGCGTCTGGACGAGTTTTGAGATCCTTCACCTTTGCGTCTGCACCCTCGTGAGGTTAGTCACCCTGAAACCAGTGAAAAACGAGGGACTAGTCCGTGTCTCCTGTGAAGTCCGAGCACCCTGTAATTGTTTGAGTCGCGTGGTGTCATAACTGTTGGCTGTTGCGGCCACGCAGTTCCTTGACTGAGTGTGGCTTGCTGCCATCGGCTGTTCGTTATTGAGCCTTGCTATGTCTAGTGTATGACTGTTACAGTTTTGGGTGTCCATGCCCGTTTTCCCTGTGGTTGTTGCTGTTGCTGTCACCCATACCTGACTGTAGCTGAGTCGAAGATTGGTTGAAGAGGCAGGTTGTCAGGCCTGTGAGCAACTCTCCCAGGCGAGAGAGTTTGTTGGGAAGTGAGTTCTCTTGGAAGGGAGTCCCATCGCAACTACAGTACTCTGAGACTTCTGGTCCAGCCTATTGCTGAAGCCCAAGGTAAGGGAGGTGTAATAGCCGATGGACTTGTATTAGTGAAGGTGTACCCTCCTGGGGTGGAGCAGGCGTGCGGGGAATGAGGGTCTGTGGGTTGTGGGCGTAAGTGGCTCCTGGGATAAAAGATCCTTCCTGTGTTTTGTGCAACTTCCCTATTGACCTTGCCTAGTCTAGGAATCTCTTGCCCTGTGGAGCTTAGTCCTAGCTCGGGGGTGACCTACTGCTGAGCGTGATGAGCAGTGTGGTCTATGGCTAGGAGGTTCGTGGAAGGTCTGCACGCAGTTGGTGGTCTTCTAATAAAAGATAAGTACCGCATTTATATTCATTTACATGCTGTGTAATGGTACATATGTTGTAATTGATGAGTATTGCCTGTGTATGTTGTATATGCTGCATGTGTAGGCTTACTGTTATTTCCGCAATAACATGTTATATATATGTAGAATAGTCATTCTATGTTTATATGGATGTGTATGTTTTTCCGCAAATATCTCTGTGTGGCATAGCCCAGTAGTTTAAGGCTGGAGCTGTTACATATTAGAGCTAAATGTACAAGATAAGATATTCCGCAGGTAGCATTGCCCCGACGATAGAGTTGTAGGCCGGGGGATGTTACAATATGGTATCAGAGCATGGTTTCAACACTGAGCCTGGATGGGTTGGGTTAGTGGTCATTGGACTCAAGGTTTCAAGAGGAAATTGTGTTAAGAGGAACCAATTTTGAACGTCAGAAACATCCCTGAGTGCTAAGAGGATTACCTTGGCCGTGTTAAGAAGCTCAGGAGGAGTAGTGGTATCGTAAAGCCGCGACATACGTGGTATTTGGCCAAAGAGAGAGAGATCACAACACTTGTGGTGTTGGGGCCGTAGGATCTGTTCGGAAGGAAGGGAAATCCTTTATGACCGTCAGATCTGGAGAAGGTGTAGAAGGGTTATCCTGAAAGCCCTTCAGACTTCGCGACTTCGGTGAAGTTGATGCAAACTAAGAGAATGCCTGAAGCCCGAAGCTCTGAAGTCCGGAGTTAATCCAGACAGTCCGTCAAGAGGGACGCGTGTCAGTAGATTGGTTTGTTTGGGATTTCGACGTTCGGGAGAATTAGTGTGTGTTGAGGAGAGAACTCCCGAAGCTCGAAGTTTCGAAGTCCCGAAGAGCCAAAGTAGTGGGTCATGATGATGCCACTTGGATGGACGTGGACACATGGGATGTGTGCCACCTGTCAGTGGGTTTCGAACCCGTCGAAGATTGAAATGTCGTTTGGAACGTGACGCGTGTCACCCATCTGAATGGGCCACGTATCAGTCGCTAGTATTCCGCCACGTGGCATCTTGTATGAGTAGGGTTAGTGGGGCCCGAGGTTACGTAACGTAGTTAAAGGTCGGGGGACCCACAGTGGCGTTGATCACGATACATCAAGATCAACGGCCAGGAGGCATTGTAGGGACCCAAGTTGCACGGGAGTTAATTCTCCAAGTCGGTCCCACAATCCAAACATGGTTTCACCAAGGGGTTATGTGTCAACGCCAGAAGAATTGCGGGACGAAAGGCGGGTTGCTCCAAACCACCGTTGCATGCCCCCGAAATTGGAAAACGTTAAGTGATGTGATGTGATGACGTCACCAAAGGTGATTGGGAATGTTCGGAGATTAGCAGTTCGGAGGTGCGGATGCGAGATCCTCTGAAGCTCCGAAGTCCCGAAGACCCGAAGTTTCGAAACATAGACGCCTGAGGCCCGTGATCACATGGATTGGGGACTGAGAGAAAGGGGCTAGTGCCCAAAAATTATTACATAGCAGAGAAGAGCTCGGAAAGAAAATGAAATCTGAACGTTTTCTTAAATCAGATTGGTTTATGAATGCTGTGGGATTTGTTAAGGAATGATGGCCTGACAAGTTTCGGTTGACTGCACGTTGTGTTTGCAGAGTTCAACAAGTGTCAGAAACAAATCGAATTTTCATAGAGCACTTAGGAGACACTCACAAAGTTGTTGAACACTCTGAAGGAAGACATGTGCAAGGAGTGCACCAGGCCAACACTTGGACGAAGTGTTGAAAGACAACCATCTGGAGGCTAGTCAAAGCGCAAGGAATGCGCGAAGAGACAAACTTGTTTCAAGTTCGAAAGCTCAGGAGGATGAGTGCAAAACGTGCCAGGAGGGCACCAGAAAGTCTTTTGGAAGACGCAGAAGGGTCGAATCCCTTGGGAGATTGAGCAATTTCGAGAAGCTCAGAGGAGATAGTGCAAAGGGTGCACAAGAGTCGGACATATCCCAAGTCCAGAAGCTCAGGAAGGATAGCGTTTTCAGAAACGCACACGAGACCCAAAGTCAAGGACTCGTAGAAGGATCAAAGGTCGAAGCCTTGACACTTAGAAATTTTCCCATTTCGGGAGAAAGCGAAAGCTCAGGAGGAGGAGCAACAGCTTCCGTCAGATCAACTGCAGAGGAAGAGATCTGGCTGTCGAATTTCACGTCCAGACAAAAGGAACACGCGCAGGAGGAGATCAGATCTATCCGTCAGATCTGAGCGCGAGGACCAACAGTCGTTGGATCCCAAGGAAAGTGAACGAGACTTAACTCTTTTAAGGTGCACAGGAGAGTGGACTCAAGAAGTCCCGAAACGACGAGAGCCGGCGATGTGAAGGAGGACACGTGGCGCCAGATCTAGACTCCAGAAAAGCGGAGGGGGGAAAAGTCTGAAGACCCGAAGAAGATCTCGATCGTTGATCGAGGAGGGAGTTGAAGGACCGTCGATCTGGTTGAGGAGGCCAAAGTCTCGAAGCGGGAGCAGAACCGTCGATTGAGGAGGATGCATGGCAGACAATCTGCCATTTCGGAGAAATCTCTCCGGAAGAAACGAGAGTTTGAGAACTAAAACTCTCGAAGGTCGGACTCGCGGAGAAAATCGTAGCCGCACATCTGAAGTGACAGGTGTCAGCAGATCTTCCACTCCAGGAGATAGCTACTGAGGAGGAAGCGAGAGTTGAGAGTTGAAACTCTTGAAGGCCGGGAGGTCGGAATCAATCGTAGCTGTTGATTTGAACGGGAGCTACATGTCGACAGATCGTGAAGATTTGAGATCGTGCGTGAAAGGAAAAAAAAAGGTCGTTGATTGGACAGTTGGCCAGAGGCAGGTAAAGAATAGACAACAGTCGTTGATCAAGAGGTATCACCAAGGAATTGGAGATCAACGATCGAGTTGGATTGTGGGGCCAAAACTTGCTCGAATGTTAAAAATCTGAGAGCGGGCCGCAATTTATACCACGGTTTTAAGAAAGTGATACGTGACAGCTGGAGGTGAATTGCGGGGCGAAAAGCAGGTTGGCCTAAAACCACTCTTGCCCACGCCCGCAATCACAGTTTTCCATGAGGTCATAGCCCAGGGCCATATGAAGGAAGGGGCTAATGAAAAAGGAGCTAGCGCCTGAAACTCGACATTTCAGAAGCGCGCAGACAGAGGGCGTGGGTATCACAGGACTTGCACCTAAAGGAGAAAAGGGGGCCCATGTATAATTGTTTTGGGTTTATTCACGAGCTCGAAGAGTCAATTTGACTCAGAAGATTGAAAGATCCTTAGATCGGGAGGTCAGCAAACCCCACTGAGGTGGGGGCATTGCGTCGAAAGTGCTCAGGGCAGGAATAATCATGCACAGTGATCACAGTCGGAGCACAAGAAGATTCAGGAATCCGGGAAGAATTGTAGACTTCTGGGATCAACAAGGAAAAGTTTTATAGGGAGAAAGAAGTTGCCACAATTTCTGTGGCAGCAAGTATGTTACGGCTTGTTGGGTCAGCTAGAGGAAAGAATGCTTGCATGTTTGCAAGTGTTGTTGGTGAGGTTGTTGCATAAGGAGGGAAGCAACAGAGAGCTGAAGTGTTGGTTATAAGTTTGATAAAAGAAGCATGAAAGATTCTACTGCCATTAGACATTCAGGTAGTATAAAATTTATTAATGGCAATCATGCAGGTATGAGTTTTTATTACTCTTTTTTCTTTGCATAATTGATGAAAGGAAATTTTGGTAAGAATTTCCTCAGCGAGAGTTATTTTATAAAATCACATGATTATATTATTGAATGCATACCATTTGATGTGGTAAAGGCTGGAGGCCTGTATTAATTCAGAGCTTTTTAGCTTCTGAATGCACACACTAACATAGTAGAATGTCATGTTAATTTGGTTATGGGGTAATAACCAAAGAATTAAAAGATAAGAACTTGTTATAGGAATGAATGCCAATAAGCGAGTCATGTATGAGACTAGGACATGGTTGGATATGGCAAGGTATGGATATGGAAAGGTTATGAGCCACACAGGTACTAAAAGCTTCCTACTTTTAAATAAAACTTGGGTTGCAACCTTTTTGCTAACACTAATGAACACCACAGAATTATATTCTTGGTGTAGTGTTAGGGTTGACAAGGAAGGCATCCAATTAATTGGGAAGACAATAGGAAGTGTGTGGAGAATTTGTCAACACATTGGCCAGAATTCCAACTTATGGATGGTGAGATACATGACTGAGATGAAAAACATTATGTAATTCAATGCAAGGTGCACTGAGAATTGCACTCATGCATAGTAAGAGATAGAATTGTGTACTAAATGCAATGGCTGAATGAGTTTTGTAAGTACATGCATATATATTATTACATGGAAATAATTGTTACTAACAGCTGAAATGTTGTTAACTCATGAAGTTGAGGATATTTCAGGGAGGTGTTAGACATTGCAACAGGAAATTTGCAAGTCAAGTAGTCACATGAGCATTGACTACAGGAAATTTTCTTGTTCAGAAAAAGGAAGTAATGAACTTACAGATATTACTATGAACATGCATATGCATAGAATGACGAGTTGTTCTAGTTTATTAAATTGTTGGGTAATTGTGATTGAATTGCTAGGTGCAGGAAATTCTAAGATCACTGCATAATATTTTGTACATATTGCAATTGAATTATGATGTACAACAAATGCTGACAATTTGTTGGTTGTATGCAAGATGAAGCATTACAGGGAAAATTGTATGCAGTTTGGTGCCTGTGGAAAACCACAAGGATGGCTGCATTCATAATATGGCAACAACCAAGATGAATTGTGAAATGGAATTTCATGTTTTGGGGAAAAAGTTGAATTCCCTTTTGAACTAATTGGAGTTCCTAAATGAATTCTTTTATGTTTTCTCATGATAACTGCATGTGGGTGATGCAGATGAGATGATGTTAATTAAAGTTAGAATGTTGACTACAAAGAGTAGCTCAGGGAAGATGATGATTGGAAATCTCTGAGTGTAGTTGGAACTCCGGGAGCCATGGTGCTCTGAGACTTCTGAGCTGGCCTGTTGCTGAAGCCCAAGGAAAGGGAGGTGTAACAACTGATGGACTGTGTGACAGTGAAGGTGTACACTACTGGGGTGGGACAAGCATGTTGGGAAGGAGAGACCGTTGGTTGGAGTGCTGCTGAGGTTTGGTACCTTGGTCTAGACCATGTTGATGTGGAAGGTCTTCTCAATCAAAAGATAAGTATCAATTCTCTATTTATTGTATGTTGTGTATCTTGTATATAGGTTATAATGTTATTAGAATTGCTTGTATATACATATATATACATTGCATATATGCTTGCATTACCTGCAGGCTGCATCCATGACTGTACATAATGTGTTTCATGTTTCATTGCTTAAGAAATTTATACCTGATGCTAATCATGTTATTGATTGGAATGTGATTCAGGTGGAGCAAGAAGGCGTCTTGCAAGTGCATCCTGTGCGCATATTGGACCCGAAAGAGAAAACAGCTCCAGAATGGTGCCATAGGGCTTGTAAAGGTCCAGTGGACCGGGTACGGTCCTGAGGACACGACATGGAAGCATGAAGATGCTATGCAGGCATAATACCTACATCTTTTTGAAGATTTTGGAAATCTTACTGATGCTATGTAAAGAGTTGCACTGAGGACAATGCAAAAATAAGGGGAGGGGATTGTAATATCTCCAAGGATGAGCCCCAGTTGTATTTATGAATTGTAAACATGTTTTATAGGCTGGTGAGCCGAGTGTTGATAAGTTGGTGGGCTTATATGTTTATTAGGACGGAGAGCCTAAGTGTTAAAGGCCAGGAGCCTGTTTTTGTATATGTAATTATGCAGATCATTAATGAAGATTAAACATCGCTGTGTGAAAACTAACCACGAAGAAAGAGTGATGGGGGACTAAGCTTCCACTAGATAGGGTAATGGAGGGGGCTAAGTGTCTAGGCCTAGAGGCTAAGCTAGAGGGCTTACCTCTAAGGGAATAATATTTTATTATTATTATTTCCTAAAGGCTAAGGTGGACATGAACGATGTTGTCCTAAGTTCCTGGAAAGGGAACGAGTGCGAAGTGGAATGCATGTGGCTGCAGGAAGACAAGTGTCGACCTGGGTGCATGTAGTTATAGCTGGGAAAGCCAGCTTGTTAGGGGGTTCGCTTGCCATTCTCGATCCACTGTCTAACCATGAATCGGGGGCATCCATCACGGATCTCTGGAACCAGTCACCCGTGAGTCAAATCGTGTTGGGGGTTCGCTTCCCGTTCAGTGTGACTCCCATCCTTGCCGTCTGGACAAGTTTTGAGATCCTTCACCTTTGCGTTTGCACTCTCCCGAGGTTAGTCACCCTGAAGCTAGTGAAAACCGAGGGACTGATCCATGTCTCCTGTGAAGTCCGAGCACCCTGTAATTGTTTGAGCCGTGTGGTGTCATAACTGTTGGTTGTTGCGGCCACGCAGTTCCTTGACTGAGTGTGGCTTGTTGTCGTCGGTTGTTCCTTACTAAGCCTTGCTATGTCTAGTGTATGACTGTTATTGTTTTGGGTGTCCATACCCGTTTTCCTTGTTGTTGTTGCTGTCACCCGTACCTAGCTGTAGCTGAGTCGAAGATTGGTTGAAGAGGAAGGTTGTCAGGCCTGTGAGCAACTCTCCTAGGCGAGAGAGTTTGCTGGGAAGTGAGTTCTCCTGGAAGGGAGTCCCGTAGCAACTACAGTACTCTGAGACTTCTGGTCTAGCCTGTTGCTGAAGCCCAAGGTAAGGGAGGTGTAATAGCCGATGGACTTGTATTAGTGAAGGTGTACCCTCCTGGGGTGGAGCAGGCATGTGGGGAATGAGGGTCTGTGGGTTGTGGGCGTAAGTGGATCCTGGGATAAAAGATCCTTCCTGTGTTTTGTGCAACTTCCCTATTGACCTTGCCTAGTCTAGGAATCCCTTGCCCGGTGGAGCTTAGTCCTAGCTCGAGGGTGACCTATTGCTGAGCGTGATGAGCAGTGTGGTCTATGGCTGGAAGGTTCGTGGAAGGTCTGCACGCAATTGGTGGTCTTCTAATAAAAGATAAGTATCGCTTTTATATTAATTTACATGCTGTGTAATGGTACATCTGTTGTAATTGATGAGTATTGCCTGTGTATGTTGTATATGCTACATGTGTAGGCTTACTGTTATTTCCGCAATAATATGTTATATATATGTGGAATAGTCATTCTATGTTTATATGGATGTGTATGTTTTTCCGCAAGTATCGCTGTGTGGCATAGCCCAGTGGTTTAAGGCTGGAGTTGTCACAGATCAGAGCTAAATGTACAAGATAAGGTATTCCGCAGGTAGCATTGCCCCGACGGTGGAGTTGAGGGCTGGGGGATGTTATAGGCAGAATGGTAAAAATTGATTCATTGGCCTCTACTTGCCCTAAAGAGAGGGAAGGCCCTACCCATATTGATGTAGGATTTGGTCCTAATTTTTTTTTTAAATAAAAAGATTATATTACCTTAAAAAGTCGCCATAGCGATACATGTCGATACATAGTTCAAAACCTGCCACATGTTCTGCCATATGCATGGAAACCAAAACCGGTGGCCTGCAAAACTTGTAAACAACCCGGTATACCAGAACCAAAGTCTTAGTAGTGCACAATTTAACTGTAAAAGTAGCCTATCTAGACTTGAAAACATGACAATGAGAAGCTAAACATTTGGCGAACCCGGGCGACCATCCTGGTGGAAGGTGAAGATGAACGGTTGACAGCAAGTCGGGCAACGACTTTGGGTAGGCTTGTTTGACAAGGAGTCGAACAACAGGTCCAAACGACGACTGAGGGAACTCTGGTGTTGAAGTTGGTCTGCCATTTCCCGGCGCATGTCGAAAATTAACTGCAAATGTTCCTCTGAGAATTTGCGTGGACTGGGAATTTCTGGCTTAAGGCTCGGGTTGTGGGCTCTTGAAGCTGGATAAGCTGGTGCTCCCTCAANAACAATCCCAGATGAGTCTCCTCCTCAACCAGGCAATAATCCAAGTCTGTCCCGGTGGCCACATTGAACGATGCACTGACCTTTGGGGCTGTCCCTGTTGTTGAGTCTTCCAGCCACTGTGGAGGGATTTCTTCCTCATCACACAACCACCCATAGTTGTCTTAGGATGGGTAGGGGGCATGGCAATTGAAATTGGTGCAGTCGGCATAATGGTATCCTCCATCCAACTTGGAGGAATTTCTTCCTCGATTGGACAACCACTAGAAGTTATCATAGAGTCGAAAATTGGAGGCATGGGCTCCAGATTGCCGAGGGGAAGCTGAGCATATCATCCTGCCAATTTTGGTCAGAGTGGTGCGGGTCAACAAGACTGGCAAACTAGTTGGAAGGCAGAGAGGGGGCCGAGGGTTGGCCTGAATGCCGGTGTCGGGCCACAAAGCTATAGTAGGCCGGCCCGCATTTGGGCTTGCCCCTTTCGCGCGACATGGCATAAACCCAGAAGAGAAGGGTAGCAAAAACCAGAGCATGCTCAGGCACCAAAGAGGAGGTGAAATCAACGGGAGCAGGAGTTCGGCTCCAGTGGAAAGAGAGTTCATGCAGGGAATGATAAGCCAAGTGAAAATGCAGGGTCAAATAACCACGGCAAATGCTTACCTCCATGAAAACCATTGAGATGATAGGGGGATGCACCATG
>JASDQU010014837.1:121726-139527 GCA_032191745.1 Picea mariana
CCCTTGAATTTTCCTATTACGACATGATCTTTCGTGTATTCAATCTAACTACCAATATTGTGGGAAGTAACCTCATACCTTGAATTCTCTTTTGTTTTGGACAGGAATCCACTCTGAAGATTGTTGTCCTTTTTCCTCCTTTATTGTTCTTCCTTGCTAGAAACATAATCATCCACTTGGGAATTTATTGCACCACCCATTTCACTTATCATCATCTTCAATTTTGTTGTCCCCATGACCACATCCTTGAATGTTTATATGTTTGAGTCTTGTGGTGAAATTATTTCCATTGGTCGTGTTAGACCATTGTCGTTTCCTACACGTGACTATGCATCGATCCTTCCTACACCTCTCATCCCTTTGAGTATATCCAGGATGAAAACTTGTGTTAAAAAAGTTAATGTTGCAAATAAATCTCATCAAAATCGACCAATTTATAATCTTAATGCCTATTGAAGCTTCAACCTGGATCAAACTCTATTAAGTTATAATTCCAATACACATCAAGGATCGAACCTAGATCAAACTCAACAAACTTATAATCTCAATGTTTTTTGAAACTTGAACTCAAGTTATTAAAGTGGTGACACCCCATCTCAACCACTATACCATAACTCAATATACTTATATTATTTTATTTTCATATCCTTCTTTAAAGGTCAAATCAAACAATACTAATTACTTTTAATGTTAGGTGAATTAATGTACTTGATCCGTATATGGTCTTACTAAAATAATTAGTTATGACGTTAAGTGAATCAATGTATATTTGATATATATATGGTTGTTTTAGAAAAGGTTGCCTCTCAAATGATTTCCTCTCTAATCTATGAAAAAATCATTGATGGAACATTTTTGGAACACCTCCACCTTCATTCACTGGCTTAGATTAGGCACTTTCCAACAAAGGTTGTGGGTATAATAGGGAACTCCTTATTGTTTGTAGAGGAAAGGTGCTTGCCAAAGAAATCAACTAGGGAAATACGGTTAACGATGAACCTTGGATTCACACTTACTTCCTTCCTCACGCTTTACATGGACTATCTCCTCCACATAGAAATCAAGCGAAAAAGGTGATTGATTGAGGCTTCATGCATATCATCTACCATGAAGCAAATAAGAAAATCAATTTATCATTGATATCGGGAAGGCTCTTACAACACTTTATTTTGAAAATTTAACAGTTAAAAATATAACATATTTATATTGAAGTAAAATTATACCCCATTTTTTCCCGGATGGGGTGTTAGTTCTCGGGACAGCCCAAGCCTACGTGTTGGCACCATTACTTGATGAGACATCTAGAGGAGATGGTACACATATACAAGCGCAGGAGGGGGTGGAAAGTACTTTGGTCGCATTATCAAACGACGGAGGTGATGTGGTTCAATCCATTTTGTTTGTGCGACATTATGAGGGATATTAAGCTGTGAAGTGCCCGACCTGGAACTGGTACACAAAATTCATCTTTCATCGTGTTGAATCTCCTGGAAGCTAAGTGGAGGAGGAATACACGACATCATGTAGTGATGATGGTGGGAACGAGATTTTGGCTCATGATGGCACATCTATGGGTGATTGTATTCAAAGTGAGAGGCACCATCAAGGTCATTGATGTCGAAAGTTTGCTTGGGTTTGATGGAGCACTATGGGTGAACCAGTGAGAAGTGAATCAAGGTTTTGACCTAAATTCTATTAGGGTTAAATTTGGAGAGGGAGAAGAACTGGGTAGGGAGATGGTGGTGCTTGTCAACATGTTTTGTTGGCAACAATCACAATTGTTTGTTTGCATTTCGGTGGGGATTGTCCACAAGATGGACAAGCATTCTGGTAGGAAGGGGAAACCAAGATGTAGGGGATGCATGATAAGGAATTGTCCACGTCCTAAAAGCGTGTGGCCAACACAAGGGCACTTTGAGAGGCATGGGATGCTAGGAACAAGTTCTAGGAGCTGTGCTCGGAGAAAGAAAAGAAGGTAAAAACAAAGGTGGACGAGGAGGTTCGAGCTCAAAGGCTGGACATCTCTGAAATAAAAATTATTGAGGAGGTACAAGACTAGGTGGATGTCCCCTTCTATTCTAGGAAGAGGGAGACTAAATATTTAAAGATAAATAAGACCTATTGGATGGTAAATACCATGGTTTCATTATTATTATGTTTCCAAATGGTCATAGCTATAGAAGTAAGTAGTTTATCTATAGATTTATCGCTAATAGATAGCTATAAGGATATTCTGATAAGACTCTCGACAAATATGGTAATATGCTCTACTAAAACTGGTGATATAGACATGAAAACATGACAATTTTCACTGGGGTATGAATCTGGTTTCTGTTTTGGTAGATTCTCCTGGAAGTGATGTAAATTTTCTATATATAACAGAAAAATCTTTGGTGTTTTTATATTAAAAAAAGTATACCCTATTTCAATGTCATGGTAATAATTCTATTTTTCAAAATAATTAATTTTATAAAAATAAAAATAAATTTTTATTTTTTAATAGCATTATCAAATTATTAAAAATAATAAAAATTACATTATCAGAGCTAAAGTCATGGTAAGACCTTATTTAAATTTAATTTTTTTTTGTTTAATATAATTACTAAATTATTTAAATAATATTAAACATTTTAATTTATAATACTTGTATTGTCATAATAAACTTAAACAAGACATTTGTGAGTTGTCATAAGTTTATATGTAAATACACAAGAATGTCATTTCACAATTTTTAATAACAAATTATACAAGACAGGTTGCAGAGCAACAAGTCCCTGCTGAGAAGGTAGATGAACTTGATTGAATTGCCTAAATTGAAATGCAACTTTGCACCATTACCTCAACATGAGCAAAGGAATATCGTTTTGGTTTTTCCCTCTCAGGTCGAACAACAAATCTCTTGCAAGAACGTTTGTTGTTGCTATGATAATAGAAAGGAATTAGCATTGACATTAGCAATCCTAGAATTGTGGTAAACATGAGTGAAGCAACAACAAACATTGTAGATCAACTAATGCAACTTTGCACCATAAACGCAACCGGATTGCACATAAAGGCAGTTGAGACATGTATGGAGGTGTAATTAAGGAACAAGGTTACTATATATGATGATAACATTGTAATCTCATTTATCCACTTTAATTTCATTTCACATTAAAGCATCGTTAAACATTTAAGGATGGACTATAGCGTACAAGCTTGTTAATAATTTGAATGGGACGAAACCTTCAGAGCTGGGGATCTTGACAAATCTGGAGGAAATGTAAGTTACTGTGTATTATTTTTCTTCAAGTGAAATAACTTTGGCCTCAGCATTGAAAAAATATTATAAATTGACTTTGGAGGAAATGTAAGTTTCTATGTACTATTTTTCCTCAATTGCAGTAACTTTGGCCTCAGCATTGAAAAAAAGATTATAAATCGACCTATGAAAATTTGTTGATCTTGGAATTGATATGGCATTGATACAGTAACATTGGCCTTAGGCTTGAGAAAAGGAATATGGTTCGCAACAAATGCTTGATCCAGCCTTATTGCGCATAAATCCAATTGAGACTTGTATGGGGGTGTAATTAAGACTGTAGACATATATAAAAATAGTGCTCTCTTTTCAATACTTTTAAAATTGATTTTATTAAAAATTAAGGTGTCTTGTTACTGCAGCGAAAAGAAGGCACACTGTTACTGCTTCTCCTGATCCAGAAGCGCCAAAACACGATAGCTCCCGAGAATGATTATTACATCATTGCCACAGACCGCACTATAGTTATTGCTCGCCATTTAAGTACATAATCTCCTATATTTGGTCAAAGGCTCTGTGAAGAAGAAGGCAAGATGGATTTCAAGGCTTTGTGAAGGAAAAATTGAGTTCAGTGGCCTTTTGTTTACATTCTAGGATCCAAGGTATTCATTGTGCCAAATCACAGTGCGAATTGTATTGGCCCACAGGGAAAATGTTGGTCGTAGTGATACATCAATATTGTGGGCGATGCTTTATTTTATTCCTTGTAAACGATATCCATTGCAAACCATATATGTGATCCCAATGTATTTTATACCAAGACTCATATATTCATACATCACATGTTATAAGAAATTGATATTTGAGCCTTTCGACACGACCATTCGACATATAATATGTGTTAGTTTCCATGTATCCTTGTTGCCAATAAATTTAACTTATATTAACATTCGTCTCATGCTAATAGAGTCGCTTTTTAAAGCATTTGTTTTAAATCACCAAGCCAAGACTTATAATAATGTGGCATATATTTTTAAGTCACATCATAAATTTGATTCAAATTCATCCAGTCCAAGCCAAACATTTATGTGACGTAACAATATTTACTTGAAAACATAAAAGAATAAAGTGTCTTCAACACAAATCAGTCTTTGCACAGACACATACAACAAGCATGGAATGCTTAACAACGTGTCCATTGAGACTGGAATGGAAAATTTTGGTGTGGTATGAACCGACCATTGCATGAGCTTCCATATGGTTTGCCTCCATGATGCCCATGAATCTCCTCCACTTGGACTACATCCATCACAGTGACCTAGGTTCGATGCCCACCAGGGATAAACCAAAGTGCATTGAATGCAAGTAAGCTTACACATGGTCGCTTGCTTATTGCCTAGTGCCTTGGCTCTGATACCTGAACATCTAGAAGGACTTCACTCCTTTCCTTTGTGTGTGAATAGCTCTGCTCAAGAAGGGCCTGGTACTTAGCTCTGCTCAGGTGAAAAACAATTTTGAAAATATCGTTGAGAGCTAAAATGGGGGCCACGCACAAGGGATAGGTTCTACAAATGAATCACTCACTCCAGGGTCTTTGTAAATCCAATAGAGAGAAGGATGCCTTTACATTATTTGAGCAGATGAAAGTTGAAGTTGGATTCTGCTACAAGAGGAGATACTTTTATTCATTCAAGCTTCGATCTTTTCTGAAGCGTAAGATGCATATGGGGCTACCAGGGGATTAAATTGAGTTCCACGCTTTGGATTGATCTGTTATTACATATATAGAAAGCAACTTGTCTTTCCTCTTCATCAAAGAAACCCTAGGATTAGTCACAAAGCTATCAACTAGAAGGGAAGGAGTTGATCCACCAACAACACCACTAACGCTCATCCTGAAAACGGTGTGCCCTTTCCTGTGGTGGTGATTATTACTTAGGGTTTTAGGGTGATTCCAATGCTGCTTTTGGTAGTGATGCTTCTAGAGTTTCAATTGCTTCATTTAGAAAAAAAAGGGATTGCAGAGATCATAGACATAACTTAGGAATTCTTTTCAATTAATTGATGTTCTCTAGTAGGCTCTCTCCTTTGAGTGAAATTGTTGTGGATGCTCATAGCATCAGTTCTCTGTGTACCAGTCCCACACCACTTATCTCCCTTATCCACCATTGGGAGTTTAATTGCTCTCCCATTTGCTATAACTTTGATTCTGAAGCTTAGACTAGAAGTTGTTGAGTTCACCCTCCTTGAGTTCGTCGCCTCTCTTAAACTTCGTCTATCATCGCGTTTTCCAAAGCAGGGTATAGAAAATTATGCCTATCCATCATTGCAGGATCTAGTTACCAATTCATTGGTTTACCCTACCGTGTGTTTGAGCTAAAACCTACGACTAGTTCGAACCTCTTTATCTGGATAAAAAGAGAGACAACCAATTGATCTATGAATTTTCAGTAAGTAAGGGAAGACGACAATAGAAGAATAGGCAGGCATATTAGCCCATCAGCTAACGAGATATTCCCATTCAGCTGGCCAGCCAGCCATTTCAGTTCCTGTAAGTTAGCCAACCTCATATTTTTTTTGTAATTTAAGATATTTAGAAAAGATTAGCTAACTTTTATGCATTTTGAAAAAAGCGGGGATTTTAATATTATGATGTTTCTAACACAAAATTTTCATAGAGAGTTTAACTTACAGATTCACTATATTAGATATGGGCTCCGTCTACACTCTTTGTCCTGCCTAAGTCACCTCTAACTGTCTTGCCTTCATTAAGCCTTCTTCCTCCAAATAAGCCCAGAATAGCATCTGTAGATCTCTTCCATGTTTACTCGAAAAGGCTATTATGTAAGTTAGGCTCATTGAACCTGAGCATTGGCCCACCTTCCTTCTTGCGTCTCTGGCGGGAGGGTGAAGGCACACAAGCTGGAGTGTTTGTGCCAATTCTCTTACGATGACCACACGCGACAAGCCAATGTTGAATTCTAAGTTTGCTTGTTGAACGAGACCTTCAACTATGAAGAAAACTCTCTTGTGCAATGAACGAACGAGAGGGAGTCCAGCCTGCAAATGCGAGAGAGATTCCAGCCTGCAAAGAAGGTACATGCTAGGAAACTGTTACTACATCTCGTGACTTTGTGCAAATATTATAGGGAGTTTCGTTACTCGAAAAGATTACAGGCTCGTGTAGCTTTGCATGCACCCTTGCATGCTGGATTAGGTGGCACCAAATTCTCTACAGGCTATTATGGCCTATGTATTACATCATAACATTTAATGTTAAGAAGTAATGCTAGACTCATTCCTATCATTACTTCTTTTGGCAAAAATGAGTATGCAAATGTATGATATAAACTAAGTTATCTTCTTTGTCTGCCTCGGGAAGAGGCCAAATAAGAGGTCGAAAGAAAAAATTTGGTTAAAAGATATGAATTTCCAACCTTAAATCGTATGAACTTTAAAGACTTTGGTTAAAAGAGTGAAAATTTATTGGTTTTCGTGCTAATTAAATAGAATCCCTGAAAATCGATTACTAATAGTCCCTCAGCCCGAAGGGCAGGGACTAATAAGATGGGATCCATTGATTATGAAACTTTGAGTAAAGGGAGTATTAAAAACATCACTTTACAATGATAATGATTTAGGTTAGGTTTAAATTTCATTCACTATAAATCTATAATCATATATATGGGTTGATTGAATTTGAGAATCTCACTTTAAAACTTAACTATTTTAATATATAAGGGTTGGTTATATTTGAGAACCTTAATTTAATGTATCTGAGTTAGTTGTATTTGAGAATCCTACTTTAATATATATGAGTTGAATGAATTTGAAAATTATAATTTAATGTTTATAGATTGGTTGAATTAGAGGGTGTAACTAGTATTACTATGAGGGAACCTTTGGTGATCAATATCAACACTGAAAAATAAAATGTGATGGGGGTTTGTGGTTAGGGTTTGTTGCAGGCCTAGGTATTTTTTTCACACTCTAGCTCCCCTTACAAGACTCTCTGACGACCTTGGCNCAAAAGACCCATTGGAAGGACATTAGATTTGGTCTATACTAGTGGGGTCGTATCATGAACTTGATTGTCCTCCACATCAGACCACACATTTTGGAGACCATCCATTGGAGGATGACACACTAACCATAATGGGGGATATGATTCATGACCTTTCTAGCACTCATCTATCCGAGGTGGATCCATTGGTGTTGAAACCATTCTTCTCTGTCACATATACTTTATTAGGCCACCATCTCACCAAGGGAGTGCAACAAGGATTACATGGATTTGAGAATATGGTGGAACAAAGTCTTTATTCATTGAGTGCAAACACAAACCAATTGTCACACTCACCTCATAGGAATTCACTACCCACTCCAATTGATGATGGTGTTGTGCCTCTAGATATGCTTCCAAGTATTTTACCTTCTCCACCTTTTGTTTTAGTTGAATCAGTGGGATGTATAGATGAATGAGGTTTTATCAACAATATGTTGTTTGGAGAGATGATGAGTGGAACCTTTTCATGTAAATCCTTGACCCCTAACCAATAAGGGTTGGGATTTGGATGTTTGGGGAACTCCAAAAAACACCGCAAGTGTGTCAAAAGAAAAGTGGAAGCAATAAACTTGGAACTGAGAGAGGGCATAAAGATACATGATATTATGGACTTGGAGGATTTATACATAGTAGGATGATTCCCAATCAAACTGATGAATGTTGAGACCCTAAAATCCCGGACTTTGAATAATTTCTTATATTTGCTTGGATATGTACCACACAACATGATACTAGTCAAAGGATGGCTGGTTTGGATCCTCCACTCTGGAGAAGATGTAAATAAAATATTACAAGCTCAATAGACATGGGGATCCCAAGCCCTCTTCTGAAAAAATGGCACCTAGAAATTGACACAAATTTTTCCCACATGGATAATTTGTGCTAGTGTGGGTTAGTCTCCTAGGTCTACCCCTAATTATTTTGTCAGATGATGTCTTCAAAGAATTTGGGAAATTCATAGGCCTATTTTATGATGTGGACAACTCTTACAAGGCATTATGTTATATGGGAATGGCTCACATCCTAGTCAGTTTGGAGTTGTCAAAAGGTTTGACAAACTTTATTATGATTAGAAAGGGGACTGCCATCTATATTCAAGCTCTAAACTATGAAGGAATCCCTTTTAAGTGTGATCGATGCTACTTCTATAGGAATATAGTAAAGGATTTATCTCTTCCTCTTAGGTGGAAAGTTTGGGTTCGCAAGGATCGCAAGGAAGATGATGTTTCATCCTAGCCTCCCATGAAATAGGTGCAAAATGAGGAAGTCCCATTACCTTATAGCTAATTGTTTTTTTCTCCAATGATGGATGAAATTGGAAAACACAAAGAACTCCCAGGCCAACCCATATATAGTCAAGATTGCTCAAGTAAGCTTGTTTCTACTTCTTCCCTTGTCCCTTTACAAAATTATGAGAATATTGTTTTTGGTTCATGGGAGGAAGAACTCCAACCATAGGATAAATCCCACCCATGGGACTTTTTTCCTAGCATAAATTATTCCCACCTTTTCCCTCTTGATGGGATGCATACTCTACAAAAAAAAACACCTTCTATGAATATCTCTTCCACCTCCCCTATGCTCTCCTTGGAGTCAAGTGCTCATCTTGAAACCCAGTCTATTGAAGAAAACAAATATAACCTTAGACCTAGGGCCAGAGTATCCCCCTTCTTTACTGGTGGAGTTGCAGGGGCTCTAGGACCACATGAATAACATTAAATAAAACCTCCTTAGAGAGGGATAAAATAAAACCTTTCTTTGGCATATAAGTAAGTAACCTTCGAGGTTCAAGGTGGAAAGAAATGGTCTCTGAATGGGGTTCTTAAAGAAAAATCCCCAGAGGAGGTTTCCCAGTGATTTCCCTCTCTCTAAATTGTTGAGGACTAGCCAATTTCTACAAAAACTTGGCCACAAAAATATCAGTGGATGCTCACAATCCCTCAATCCCATTTTTACAAGAAACCATGATAGAAGGAGACAAAGTAGTCAAAGATATATCCATTATTATAAAAGATTGATATTTTTCCTTTATTGATTCCTAGGGGAGATTTGGGGGATTGATATATAGATGGAGAAAATACTCTTTAGCCTTGTCAAACTCTTGGGCCTTTACTTCTATCAGTGTAACCTCCATGTACTTGTTAGAATCGGAAAATGATCTCATTTGCATAAAAAATTATGACCCTTACTCATAAATGAAAGAACATTGGGAGGCCCTCTTTTAAAAATATCCACTTCAAAACAATTTAGTGGTGTTAGTGGGTGACCTAAATTTCTCCTTAGGTTCCTTAGATATCTACGAAACTACAACCCAGGTGGATCCTCTAGTAAATTTATTTATTGCTAAGTTAGATATTTTCAGTCTATTGGATATCATGCTTGCAAAAATTTCTTTCACCTGGAGAAATACAAGAACAAGGGAGGCCTGAGTTCCAAAATGAATTGATCATTTCCCGATTTCATAATCCTTTTTCAAAGAAACCCTCCATTTCCAATAATGGGTTTCCATGGGAGGAGAATCAAACCATATCCCAGTCCTTTTGGAAATGGACTCCCTTCAAGGGAGCCTCCCATCCCTTTCAAGATAAATTTGGATTGGCTCAGAGATGAGATTTTTTTGGAAAAAATGAAGGAGATCTAGAAACCATTTGAAAAATCCTCTCTGAAATTTGCTCCCATCTAGTTCCACCAAAACTTAAAAAGAGAAAAACAAGTTGCCATTAAGTGGTCTCAAGAAAAAAGAAACAAGGATGAGAGATTTCTTGTGGCTAATGAAGCCCAATTGGGAAGTTATTATCAGAGAGAGGGTCATGTATTCCTTAATGATGAAAAAAATTGAAATCAAGAGGCTAGAGGATAAGAGAAGGAAAATTATCCTAGACAAAGAAAAGGAATGGAGAATCAAAATAAGGGAAATATGGTGTTAGGGACCTAACCCCTCATATAGAATAATATATTTACCATGTAATAAAGATCGACAGTAGTTAATAAGGCCTAAATATATTTTCCATGTAATAAAGGCCGACATTAGTTAGTAAGGCCTATTTAATAATTGTGAACAAGTCAATGTAAGAAGACCTAATAGAATCTTTTACTTCTAGAAATATCTTCCTCTTGAATGTTATTTAGAAGATGAAATTAGTATAAATAAGAGTAGGAGGCATGAGAAAGTTTGTCTTAAGAATTATTGTAATAGAGCTCTTCTTTGCTAGAGGTTTCCCCCTCGAAGAGGCAAGTGAACATTGCTTTATTTGAATAAAGGTATTATTTTTGGTATTGCTCTTCTCAATATTTTGTTGTTCCATTGATATCTACTGAATATTCTTGTTTCTGCATATTATATTACATCTGGTACTTTACAAGTGGTATCATATCACTTTCCTTGGAAGGTATTGTGGGTAATTTTTTTCCAGGGTAGAGACGTGTACTGTTGACATGTTTAAAGCACAAAGACCTATCGTTCAATGTGTAAAACTGCGGTGAGGAATACTACACACAAAAAATACATACAGATTCACCGAGTTTCCTATAAACCAAAAGTTTCACCCTGGTTGGAAACCTCTGTAACCCATGTTGGTACCCCTTGAGTAGTACTGCATCAGACATAATCCATACACGACTATCACTCCCACATATCAAAAGGTATATAGGGATTACCCTAGGTCTCCTAAAACTATCCCTAGATCAACTGATTGGCCATCTGACTACTATAGTGCCACTGAGAACAAAACTCAGGAAGATACTCTCTAGTACATGGGTAATCGAGTAGTACAACTAAGGGTACGATCCAGACTCCTTAGTCGGTTCCTTGAGATATTTGGCCAAGTACTACTATTCGACCTTGCACATATATGAAAGAGCTATAACATAAGGAAAACCCTTGTACATAGGCACCCTACAAACCCTAACCAGGGGGGAACATTCTGACAAGGAACAAAAAGGATATGTTGGCCGCACAACCTTGCCTCTTGCATTCTCATTGCATAATTCCTACACATTTTTGTCTATTAATAATTTGGGCATTTCGACACTGCAATGTTATTTAGGCCGGAGTATAAAAAAAAGTATGGGTCCTACCAACACCCTTATTTGAGACCTATCGCATTGGATTCCTCTTTTCATCCCGATCACAATGATACCTATAATTTTTAACTTTTTTTTTTATGACGTGGACCCATACCCTTCCTGACACCTTTATTTCCCACTTATCCCATTGGTTTTCTCTCATTTCCCTAATCGTATTGGTATATATAACTTATCTTTTTTTTTTCCCTCCGTGGATCCACCCCTCTTACCCTCATAGCTCCCACCCACCAAGAAGAAACCAATCAAAAAATGAATACTGACCTTACTTCCCTTTAGATCCAAGTGAATAAGGACCTTCCCGCCATTCATGCCAAAATGGACTACATCTAAGAATAGTTGGGTAGCCAAATTTTTGAAGTCAATTCTACTCTCAAACAATTCATGAACAAATTCCAGGGTCCTTCCTCCTCCGACCCACCTCTATATACCTAATATTTTGAGTCCAACCGACCTATGCACTCTCATTCAAACTCTCTACCTTGTGACCCCTGTCTTCCCATAGTTTAGGTGAACAAATTTGATGGCTCAGATCCAACAACGTGGGTCACTCAAATGGAACACTATTTCTCCTTGCATGGCTATACTGATGAGTTGACCAAGCTTCATCACAAAATTTTCTATTTGGATCCAGAACGATGGAAATGGTGGAAATGGTGTAGAAATTCACGTCAAAGGTATGTTTCTTGGTCACCGTTTGTTACTAATTTGTATGAACACTTTGACACATACACCCACCATTTAAGATGTATGATCAAGTTGAAATTGTCTAGAACAATGGAATATTTAATTGTTTCCTTTGAGCACTTGGATTTCTGAATGGATAGCACGACATATGCTTTTTTTAGGAAATGTTTTATCAATGGCCTGAAGGATGAAATCTGAGCTCAAGTCATAATGGCTCACCCCCAAAATTGGTTGGAAACAACTAAACATGCTAAGGAACAACAGGTCATCTTGGCCTAGAATAGGAAACCCAATTTTTTTCCTCACCCTAAACCCACCACCCTTACCCCTCAAACCACTCCTCTCAAGGTCCTAAAATTAACATGGGTAGAAAAGGTTGAACGCAAACTTAAGGTTCGCTGCTATAATTGTGATGAAAAATAATTTCTAGGGAACAAGTGTCAAGAATAGAAACTCTTTATGGTCATTTCAGAGGATGTTTTTGATGAAGATGTTGAGGTCTCTCCTAAAGTCGAGCTACCCCAAGTAGATAATATTTCACTACCCGCTAATACTCCCAAAGTTGAACCAATGATTTCGCTAAATTCTCTCACTAGTTTTTCTGCTCCCCAAACCCTCAAATTGATTGGTTACATTAAGCACCGGAAAGTCATCATCCTAGTTGACAGTAGAAACACTAAAAATTTCCTTCATCACAGCCTTTCTCAAAAGGTAAATTTCTATATATGTGATGCCAACAATTTTCAAATCATGATTGTCAATGGTGGTTCCATGAAATTTGGGGGGTGTTGTGAAAATGTGTGCCTACGAATTGGTTAGTATAATCCGAAATCTCACATGTTTTCTAACATGGGTGGTTGTGACGTTCTGCTTGGTGTTGAATGGTTACGCACTCTTGGCTCCATAACCATGGATTTTAAGTATTTAACCATGCAATTCCAACAGGAAGGACAAAGATATAAATTCCAAGGAATTACAACAGGATCCCCGAATATCATCAATTCCCACTGCATGGAAAATTTACTCAAAAAAGGCCATTCTTGCATCATTTCCCAACTCCATTTCATTCAAGTAGTTGAGACACCCTAAGTACACCCCAACCTTCAAGATATCATTTCCCACCATTCTAATGTTTTCCAAAATCCCTAGAGCCTTCTCCCCTCCCGTGGAGACCATGACTATTCCATTCCTTTAATCCTAGGTAGTTTTTCTCCCAATGTTCGCCCTTATCGTCATCCCTTTTATAAAAAAAATGAACTTAAGAAAAATGTCCAAGAATTGTTAGAAGTTAGAAGCATGTGTTATATGTCCTATTACCAGACCTTATTCTTCCCATGTTCTCATGGTCCTAAAGAAGGAAGGCACTTGGTTCATGTGTCTTGATTTTTATGCCCTTAACAAACTTACCATCAAGGAAAAATTTCCCATTCTCATCATAGATGACCTTCTGGATGAACTCAGTGGAGCTCAATACTTTACCAAACTTGACCTCCATTCGGGATACCACCATATACATATGAAAGAGGAATAAATCCCCAAGACTTCATTTCACACTCATGAAGGCCACTATGAGTTCTTGGTTATGCCCTTTGGTCTTTGTAATTTCCCCTCCACTTTTCAAAGTCTCATGAATCATGTATTTCATCCTTTCCTCCGTCACTTTGTGTTAGTTTTCTTTGATGATATTCTCATCTATAGTAAAACATGACCAATCCATCTCACTCGTGTAGATCACCTTCTCCATCTCCTCTCCAAGCACCAACTTTTGCTCAAATATTCTAAATCTGATTTTGGCGCCTATGAAGTTGAGTACCTGTGTCATATTGGTGGAAATGATGGTGTAAGGGTGGATCCCAAGAAAATTGAAGCTATGCAGAACTAGCCTTACCCTAAAACTCTTAAAATTTTGTGTGGTTGTATATTTTAACCTTGTACAATATTTTATTGTAAACACATTTTCAATAAAAGAACATAAAATATACAATGGCAAATACACACATTACACAAAGATTTTTCCCTTGGAAACCCAAATCGGGAAAACCAACATATTTTATATTCCTTCACCACATACGTTGTTTACAATAAAATATACATATAAGAGCCAACAACATCCAAAACCCTAAGTTGATGACCTGGATTAGTTAACAACCCTAATTACTTAACCGGAAATAGAAAACCATCGGTGAAAAACCATGTGCCAAAAAACCTCCCATAAATGGACATGAAAACCGAGGACCACCCAAAAATGGACACGAAAACCAAGATTTTTTTTAGGGGCACTACCAATGAACCCTCACACAGGGGGGCTCCTTCCCCTCCTCTTACCCCCCTATGCATGTAACACACTCATCCCCTAAATACCCTTTCTAGGGATGGGGCATCAAAATTTTTGTTTTTCCTAACTACCCCAAATCATCTCTCTGAGGTCTTCATCCTCTTCTACCCGTCCGTAGATTTCTAACAACTGTAACCGGATCAAAATATGATCCTTGGTTTGCAAGATACAACCTCCCAAATTATCCGGGTGTTATTAGTTTGGGTCTTCGGTGTTCGATGATGAACACTCCTTTTTCCTAATCCTCGAAGTCTCGAAGTCTTGCCACGTGGCCTTAGCCATTTGATGATCGACATTCGGAATTTTACGTTGAACGTCCCTTTACTATATTGCGCCAAAATATTCCGAACTCCCAAAATTATTCAGACTCCTGGAGTCTCGGACACGTCACCAACCACGTTGGCCACACATGCACGAACTAGAGGTTGATGTGTGGCGAGAGCCAGGGGTGAGATGTGTCCTTATTAGGGGGTGGCACATGTCACACTCTAATAGGCATAAGGGGTCTATGAATCTTCCATTTTTGGGTAACACATGGCACTCGTAATGTGGGTCCACGTCACCTTGTGTGACGTCAGGATGCCACGTCATCTTGGATTGATAGTTGTCCAACCCTTTGATCTCACAGTTAGTAAGAGTCCACGTAAATCCATAAATCTACGACTCCCGTTACTTTGCGGCTCTGGACTTCAAAGATTACCAACTCCTCACATCACAAATTCCTCAAAGAGCCAAGTCTCCAGACTCTCATATCTAGCACCACATGTCCTCTAATTATCAACGGTCCAGATAATTACTTTGTCGTTCGTGATTTCGAGAGTTTTCACACCTTGAAAACTCTTGGCCAAGTTCCTCTAGAGTACTAAGTCTCCAGACTATAGGATCGCTTGCCACGTACCCTCTCATCCAACGAATCTAGTTCGATGGAAAGCATTTGGCAAGGGACAAATAGGGGTCACGTGTCACTCCACGATGTGTTCCCGGTTGGTTGGGCAGTCGAGGGTGGGTTCCTTAGATCGACGACTGAGAGAGCTCCTAAAGGATCCGAGGATCGATGGTCCATGACACTTCGAAAGTTTGAATTTTGGGGGTTTAGTGTATATTTTCTGGATTCCTCTCTAGACCACACCTGATCTATTGCCATGTGTACCTAGCATTCATGACTAGTATTTACTCCAGCTTGCAGAGCTCCGGGGAAACTCGCACATCCCTATACCACTGAATACCTGAACTTCTAGGTAGCCGTTGATCTGTGGACACATGTCTCTCCACTTTCAACGGTCCCAATTAACTTCATGACTCCAACCTTCGACTGTTTTTGAGGGTTTTGGTGTCATAAGTTCCGAAGTATCGAAGCCGAAAGGGCTAGCTCCTTTCGGACTAGCACAGGGTTCCTAGACCCTAGTCATATGGGTCCTTTGGAAATTCTTGTGAGTTAAGTGCTAATCCTTTTAGCATAAAATGGGTTAAGGACACGGGCATGAGCCCTTGGTCATATGGGTGGATAGTCTGAAAGGAACTCCCTTCTCCCACAGAGTTGAACTTGACATTCTTGCTAAGGTAAAATTCAAAGGGTCAACAGGACTTAGACATTTCAGTTAATCCTACCCCGACTCTCTTGCAGATTCACATCCCATAACTCTCTAATGACTAAACTGAGGTAAATCAAATATCATGTAAATATAGTAGCTTACATAAGCAATTTATCATTTCTAATAACTATTCAAATACTGCCAGACTTAACCTTAAACACAAAAATTCAATCATCGTATCCAATGTATTACATAGAGTAGGAAAATACTTATCAGAACGGAAAATGTGAAGCAACTACTGAAATGGGTGCATGTTTCCTCCCAACCATAGGCACAACCACTCCTGACGGGTTTACCACTGGCCACCCTTGAGCTAGACCATGATTCTCTGAGAGAGATTTTTTCTCCTTACTCCACGACAGTCAGGGACGGAGGTTACTCTCCTCCTCCCATAGGAAATTGGCAACCAATTTTCTCTACTCCAAGAAAGGAGGTATGCACGAGTACTTCCTCAGTCACTCATTAGCCGCGTTTATCATCTTGTAGTGAAACTCTGCCCATGGATTATTTCAGCCAAGAAGAGCTTGCTTCTCAACTTTTCTCTCTATTCCAGAGTCGAAAAACATGCTTCTCTTCTCGAGATTGTTCTCTCTACTCTACTATCTTGCAGATCTATCTATGTCCCCCGAATTACCTCATTTCTTTCCTTCCTCAACAATTTTGTGTGGGTCTGATTCCCAATTCATGGTCAGGCCTATAAGCCTTACAGATGGGTACCCTTCCCCATCTCCTCATTGACTCTTGAGGATGGCCTTCCAACTACCAGCCTGACTGATAATTCATTTCTGGGTAAGAGGATTGTTGAGCAATTACACCCAGTAGGTACTGGTCTAGTGAGGGTCATCTCAACCATTCTTGGTTTCCCCTCACCATCTCTCTCATAGTATCCATGGCCTATCTTGGAAAACTCCCCCCCTTTCAGCAGTTGTGCAACACATATCCAATTTCTATTAACAACAGAAAATTCATACATTGACCCTTTTATACAAAGGTTCATTAAATCAAACATTCACACATGTTTAGTCCGCCATAGTCTCTTGGAAAATTATAGATATATTTAAAAACTGGGGGAAACAGGGGTATTACAATCCCCTCCCCCTTAAAGTAACATCGTCCTCGATGTTCTATCTGCCGATGTGATCTGTATGTACATAAGTAAACAAAAATAGATATGTATGTCTCATGGAATCCTCCATTTCCCATGTAGCCTCATCTGGGAAAAAGTGTTTCCACTGCAGCTTGACCTATGCAATGGTTATGTTCTTGAGTGGGGCTTCCTTCCTATCTATTATGCATTGAGGTTTTGGCATTAATTATCCCTCGGGTTCCACCTGAATCACAGACCAGTCAATAATATGATTAGAATCATGTACATACTTCTTTAATAAAGAAACATGGAAAACATTATGTGCCTTTACTGTGGGAGGAAGTGCTAGCCGATAGGCTATTGGTCCCACTCTATCCAAAACTTCAAAGGGTCCAAAATATCGAGGTGCCAACTTGGCACAAGCTCCCATCCTCAAAAATATTTTCCTAGGTCTAACTCGGAGATACACATGATCCCCCACTTTGAGCTCTCTAGGAATCATTTTCATGTCTACATAGCTCTTTTGTCTATCCTGGGATATCTTCAGATTTTCTCTGATCTGAATTACTTGCTGCTCCATTTCTTTTAGCATATTTGGCCCGATTGTAACTCTGTCTACTGGGTTGTTCCAGCTGATTGGAATGTTGCATTGTCTTCCATAGAGGGCTTCAAAAGGGCTCATTTTTAATGACTCTTGATAGCCATTGTTG
>JASDQU010014837.1:142802-159490 GCA_032191745.1 Picea mariana
ATAGGAAATTGGCAACCAATTTTCTCTACTCCAAGCAAGGAGGTATGCATGAGTACTTCCTCAGTCACTCATTAGCCACGTTTATCATCTTGTAGTGAAACTCTGCCCATGGATTCTTTCAGCCAAGAAGAGCTTGCTTCTCAACTTTTCTCTCTATTCCAAAGTCGAAAAACATGCTTCTCTTCTCGAGATTGTTCTCTCTACTCTACTATCTTGCAGATCTATCTATGTCCCCCGAATTACCTCATTTCTTTCCTTCCTCAACAATTTTGTGTGGGTCCGAATCCCAATTCATGGTTAGGCCTATAAGCCTTACATATGGGTACCCTTCCCCATCTCCTCATTGACTCTTGAGGATGGCCTTCCAACTACCAGCCTGACTGGTAATTCATTTCTGGGTTAGAGGACTGCTGAGCAATTACACCCAGTAGGTACTGGTCTAGTGAGGGTTATCTCAACCATTCTTGGTTTCCCCTCACCATCTCTCTCATAGTATCCATGGCCTATCTTGGAAAACTCCCCCCCTTTCAGCAGTTGTGCAACACATATCCAATTTCTATTAACAACAGAAAATTCATACATTGACCCTTTTATACAAAGGTTCATTAAATCAAACATTCACACATGTTTAGTCCGCCATAGTCTCTTGGAAAATTATAGATATATTTAAAAACTGGGGGAAACAAGGGTATTACAATCCCCTTCCCCTTAAAGGAACATCGTCCTCGATGTTCTATCTGCCGACATGATCTGTATGTACAGAAGTAAACAAAAATGGATATGTATGTCTCATGGAATCCTCCATTTCCCATGTAGCCTCATCTGGGAAAAAGTGTTTCCACTGCAGCTTGACCTGTGAAATGGTTATGTTCTTGAGTGGGGATTCCTTCCTATCTATTATGCATTGAGGTTTTGGCAGGAATTATCCCTCGGGTTCCACCTGAATCACAGACCATTCAATAATATGATTAAAATCATGTACATACTTCTTTAATAAAGAAACATGGAAAACATTATGTGCCTTCACTGTGGGAGGAAGTGCTAGCCGATAGGCTATTGGTCCCACTCTATCCAAAACTTCAAAGGGTCCAAATTACCGAGGTGCCAACTTGGCACAAGCTCCCATCCTCAAAGATATTTTCCCGGGTCTAACTCAGAGATACAAATGATCCCCTTCTTTGATCTCTCTAGGAGTCATTTTCATGTCTACATAGCTCTTTTGTCTATTCTAGGCTATCTTCAGATTTTCTCTGATATGAATTACTTGCTGCTCCATTTCTTTTAGCATATTTGGCCCGATTGTAACTCTGTCTACTGGGTTGTTCCAGCTGATTGGAATGTTGCATTGTATTCCATAGAGGGCTTCAAAAGGGCTCATTTTTAATGACTCTTGATAGCCATTGTTGTAGGAAAATTCTACCAGTGGTAGGTAGTCCTCCCACTTCTTGGGCTGATGCATTACATGCATCCTCAACATGTATTATATTACTTGGTTTACCCTCTATGTCTTCCCATGAGTTTAAGGGTGATAGGCTATACTAAAGAACAATTTTGTTTCAAAACCAACAAATAGAGATTTCCAAAAGTTTGAAGTAAATTTTGTATCTTTGTTGGATATAATTTCCTTAGGCATGCCATGCAGTTTGAATATCTCTTTCATGAAAATGATGGAAATATATATTTCCTTTCAAGTTGACTTGATGAGTATGAAGTGAGCATCCTTGCTTAGTTTTTCCACAACTACCATGATGAAGTCATTATATTTGGTTGATCTTGGTAATCCTATGATGAAATCCATGGAGATGGTTTCTCATTTCCATTCGGGAATTGGTAGGGGCTGCAGCAGCCATGCAGGGTGTCGGTGCTCTGCCTTGACTTGCTGACATTCTATAAACTTAGCTAAGTAATCAACAATGTCATTTTTCAGTTTGGGCTAATAAAATAGTTTCCTAGTGGTCGTGATCATTTTCTGATAACCAAGATGACCAGTATATGCTCTTTTGTGTAGTTCATCCATTATGAACCTCTTCAAGTCATCACAATTTGGAATATACAATATGCCCTTGTAATTCAACAGACCATCACTAAGCATCTGATAGCCTCCATACTTCATCCCCGTGGGCTCTTGATTTAGATATGATGTCACAGTATTGAAAAATGCATCTGTTTCTTGTGTATTTTTGACCCTCTCTTTGATGGTTGATTCACTAGCGCTTACATCTGCCAAGTGAACTACTTTCATACTTCTACTAAGGGCATCAACCACCCTATTCTCCTTTCCTTTGATGTGTTTGATTTAAAAATAAAACTCACTAAGGAGAGACATCCACCTAGCTTGTCTCACATTGAGTTTTGGTTGGTCAAACAAATACCTCAACCCACTATGGTCTATCATAAGTACAAACCTTCTACCTAAGAGGTAATGCCTCCACATTTTTAAATCTTGCACTATGGAAATCAATTCCATATCATGGGTCACATAATTGACTTCATGCTCATTCAATTTTCTGGATTCATAGCAAATCACATGTCCTTCTTTCATAAGGACTCCTCTGATCCCTTCCTTGCAGGAATGTGTAAACACAAGGAAGTCCTTGTTTGGGTTAGCAATCTCAGTACAAGCGCATTAGTCAGAAAGTATTTTAACTCTTGAAATCTTTCTTCACATTCTGATTTCCAAATGAATTTAACCCCCTTTTTCTGAAGGGAGGTGATTGGGAAACTAATCTTGGAGAATCCCTTTATGAACCTCCTATAGTATCCTGTTAGGCCCATAAAGGATCTAATATCAGACACATCCTTTGGGGTAGGCCAATCCATGATGGATTTAATATTGTTAGGATCAACTACCACTCCTTCCTCAGAAATAACATGGCCTAAGTAATGGACTTGTTTCTGCAAAAAGTCACACTTACTAAGCTTAACATAGAGCTTATGTTCTCTTAGTACTTGTAGTAATAGCTTGAGATGTTCTTCATGCTCTTCCTTGCTATTGGAATAGATTAGGATATCATCAATGAAAACCAACACAAACCTATCCAAGAAATTTCTGAATACGTTATTCATTAAGCACATAAAAGTGGTTGGTGCATTGGTAAGCCCAAATGACACCACCACAAATTCATAGTGACCATATCTTGTCCTAAAGGTTTTATTGTGGATATCTTCATCTTTAATTTGGAACTGATGGTATCCAGACCTCAAGTCAATATTGGAGAATATTGTAGCACCCCTTAGTTGGTCAAACTAGTCATCGATCCTTGGTAAGGGATACATTTTCTTGATGGTCATCTTATTGAGTTGTCTATAATATATGCACAATTTGAGTGTGCCATCTTTCATTTTCACAAACAAGGTTAGTTCTCCCCACGGGGACACACTAGGCCGAATTTATCCTTTGTCCCACATCTCCTTCAACTATAGTTTGAGCTCAACTAGCTCTGGTGTACTCATTCTATAGGGTGTTCTAGACGTTGGCACCGCTCCTGGTACAAGTTCTAATGAAAAGTCAATATCCCTTTTTGGAGGTAGACCTGACACCTCTTCTGGGAAGACATCTTTATATTCTCTTAATATGGGATGGTCCTCTAGGATGGGTTTTTTTCATTCTCAACAGAGTTCAGTGCTTGTATTGCATATAAGGGACATCCCTTTCTGCAATACTTCTTCACTTGGAGGGATGATATTTATCTCACTGAGACAGGATTTTGAATCCCTTGTAGGGTTACCCTTCTTCCTTCTTCATTTTCACACTCCAAAGTTTAACTGTAACAATCCAAATTGGTTTTGTGGGAAGCCAACCAGTCCATGCCAATTAACAGGTCATAAGATCCTAAAGGAAGTATGTTTAGGTTCGCTTGGGTGGGAAGCCCACTTATAATGAATTGGCATGTTGGTATGACCTCTGTTACTTTTCTTTTGGATCCAGTGTCTAGTTGTACCATCCATGATTTAACATGTTTAACTTGTTGTAATTTACATTTCTCAGTAGTTTGATGGAAAGCATAACTCAAATTAGAACCAGGGTCAAATAAAATGGAAACATGATGGTTGGAAATCATACCTTCTATCTCCACTACTGAAGCTCAGTGGTCAACTTTTCTATTATCCAAAGCTGCATAAATTTTTGGCATGCTCCTAGCCACATCATTGACTGTAGTATCCTCTTGGATTTTGTAGACCCTGTTATTTCTCTGGTTCCTATGTGGACAGTCCCTCAACAGATGTTCCTGTCCACAACCCCAACATTTCAAGGGTTCTCTCTTCATGTTATTAGTCTTACTTGGAGCTGCTTTGAATGGTTTATTTCCACTCTAGGATAGAAACTTTTGCTGATACACACTTCTAGCAGGAAGGCTCATCCTAGATCTCTTCTCATGGTTCTTAAATATCGAGGATTTAAACCCCTTCTTCTTGAATCCTGAATTGTTTTTCTTCTTCCTATCTTCATGGGGTTCTGTCTTATTTTTGAATTGCTCATAGCAATACCTTGACTTTCTAATATTATCTTCTAAAGTATTTGGCTCATCAAATTCAATTTTGCCCTAGTAGGACTGAGATAATCCACTAATAAATCATTGCATCTTTAATTTTTCATCCTTTATGTAGGGCACATACCTCACCAGCTCGAGAAATTTGTTCATATATTCATCTATGGTGAGTTGTCCCAACTTGAGTTCATAGAACTCCTTGGTATTCCCATCAAAGTAATTTTCTAATAGATACTTCTTCTTAAAATATTTCTCAAATTGTTTCCATGACAAGTCCTTCTCATGGATTCCTTTCACATTCCTAAGGTCCTCCCACCAAATGGAAGCTTTCCCATTTAGGTTGAAAATGGTCATCCAAGCCTTTAAGTTTTCAGAGTAGTCATGAACTCTGAAGTATTTCTTCAGGTCGAGTACACAAACTTCTGATTCTTTCCCCTTGTTAATCTCTCCATCGAAAGTGGTTGGTTTGGCTTTCTTGAATTCTTCAGGTTCATAACTCTTGGAAGGTTTCCTCTTCTTTCTTTTCGTCTAGGAATGGGAACAAGTTTTTCCAATAGAATATTCCTTGGGTTGTTAGTTTCCTCACCAGAGGAATATTCCATTGAGTGTCTCTTGGCTCCATGTTGGGCCTTCCTTGAGGTGCTCCTTCTGGCGTGGCCACTTTCTGGACCCTTATTTTGTATCTCAGGTGGACTTGGAGTTTTCTTAGTATGATGCATGTCCACATGAATTGCAGTTGGACCATGTTGCATTTTCCTTTGTATATATGATAGACTTTGCAGTAGGACTGCATTAATTTCAGTCTACTTTTCCTACTCCTTTATTATCCTTTCATTGTCATCCTTACAACTCTGTAAATATACCATGAGGTTTCTTATAGTTTTAGCCAAATTTGGAGGGGTTTCCACCACCCTCCTTTCATCAGATTCTTCCTCTATATTGTGGGAGCTCTCCCCCAACTCATGGTGTGTCACCATCCCTTACATTGTAGTTTTACTATTATTCACTGACTTCTTGACATAACTGAGTTTGGGGAGGTAAGGTAGCCTGTTACCCTATAAAGTTCTATAATAATATTTTTATGCGACTCGTGCATGAGCCCAAGCAGGCCAAGTGTTGTTTTCATGCTCTGATACCAATTTGTAATACACCCAACCCCTAAATACCCTTTCTAGGGATGGGGCATCGAAATTTTTGTTTTTTCTAACTATCTCAAATCATCTCTCCAAGGTCTTCATCCTCTTCTACTTGTTCGTAGCTTTCTAACGACCATTTCCAACTCAAAATCCAATCCCTAGTTTGAAAGATACAACCTCCCGAAGTTATCCAAGCATTATTAGTTGGGGTCTTTGGCATTCGACGTTGAACACTCATTTTTCCTAATCCTCGAAGTCTAGAAATCTCACCACATGGCCTTAGCCATTCGACAATTGGTGTTCAATTTTTTATGTTGAACATCCCTTTACTATACTGTGCCCAAATCTTCCGAAATCCCAAAATTATTCAGACTCCTGGAATCCCAGATACATCACCAACCGTGTTGGCCAAGCAGGCAGGAACTAGAGGCTAACACGCAGCGAGGTACAATGGTGACATGTATCCTTATTAGGGGGTGGCACGTGTCACACTCTAATATGCATAAGGGGTCTATGAATCGTCCATATCTGGTTGGCACGTGGCACGCATAATGTGGGTCCATGTCACCTTGTATGATGTCAGGATGCCACGTCATCTTGGACTAATTGTTGTCCATCCCTTTGATCTCATGGTTAGTAAGAGTCCACATAGATCTATATATCTATGACTCCTGTTACTTCGCGGATCTGGACTTCAGATCTTACCAACTCCTCACATTGCAAATTACCCGAAGAGCCAAGTCTCCGGACTCTCGGATCTAGCGCAACGTGTGCTCTACTTATCAATGGTCCAGTTTAGTTCGACGTTCATGACTTCGGGAGTTTTCACACCTTGAGAACTCTTGGACAAGTTCCTCAGGAGTACTAAGTCTCCGGACTATAGGATCACTTGCGACTTACCCTCTCATCCAAAGGATCTAGTTCGACAGACAACATTTGACAGGGGACAAGTAGGGGTCACCTGTCGCTCCATGATGCATTCCCAGTTGGTTGGGTAGTCGAGGGTGGGTTCCTTAGATCAACGACTGAGAGGGATCCCGAAGGATCCGAGGATCGACAGTCCACGACACTTCAGAAGTTCAACATTCAGGAGTTTGACGTGTATCTTCTAGCTTCCTCTCTGGACCACGCTTGATATATCTCCACGTGTACCTAACATTCATGGCCAGGATTTACTTCAGCTTGCATAGCTTCGAGGAAACTCGCGCATCCCTATATTGCTAAATACCCAAACTTCCGGGTAGTTGTTGATTTGTGGACACATGTCCCTCCACTTTCAATGGTCTTGATTAACTTCACAACTCTAGCCTTCGGTTGTTTTTGAGGTTTGTGGTGTCATAAGTTCCGAAGTCCTAAATCCAAAAGGGTTAGCTCCTTTTGGAATAGCGCAGGGTTCCCAGACCCTAGTCATATGGGTCCTTTGGAAATTCTTTTGGGATAAGCATTAATCCTTTTAGCAGCAAATGGGCTAAGGACATGGGCATGAGCCCTTGGTCAGATGGGTGGATAGTCTGAAGGGAACGCCCTTCTCCCATAGATTTGAACTTGACATTCCTGCTAAGGTAAAATTCAAAGGGTTAGCAGTACTTAAAAATTTCAGTTAATCCTACCCCGACTCTCCTGCGGATTCACATCCCATAACTCTCTAATGAATAAAATAAGGTAAATATAGCAGTTTATAGAAGCAATTGATAACTTCTAATAACTGTTCAAATACTGCAAGACTTAAACATAAACACATAAATTCAATCATTGCATCCAATGTATTACACAGAGTAGGAAAATACTTATCAGAACTGGAAAATGTGAAGCGACTACTGAAAGGGGTCCTTATTTCCTCCCAAACATATTAGGCACAACCACTCTTGACGGATTTACCACTGGCCACCCCTGAGCTATACCATGATGCTCTGAGAGATATACTTTCTCCTTGCTCCATGACAGTCAGGGACGAAGGTTACTCTCCTCCTCCCACAAGAAATTGGAAACTGGTTTTCTCTACTCCAAGCAAGGAGGTATGCACGAGTACTTCCTCAGTCACTCGTTATCCTCGTTTATCAACTTTTAGCGAAACCTAACCCATGGATTATTTCACCCAAGAAGATCTTGCTTCACATCTTTTCTCTCTATTCCAGAGTCGAAAAACATGCTTCTCTTCTTGAGATTGTTCTCTCTACTCTTCTATCTTGCAAATCTATCTCTGTCCCCCAAATTACCTCCTTTCTTACCTTCCTCAACAAGGTTGTGTGGGTTCGAATCCAAATTTGTGTTCGGGCCTGGAAGCCTTACAAATGGGTACCCTTCCCCATCTCCTCGTTAACTCTTGAGGATGGCCTTCCAACTACCAACCTAACTGGTAATTCATTTATGGGTCAGAGGGCTGCTGAGAAATTACACCCAGTAGATATTGGTCTGGTGAGGGTCATCTCAACCATTCTTGGTTTCCCCTCACCATCTCTCTCATAGAATCCATGGTATATCTTGGCAAACTCCCCCCCTTTCAGCAGTTGTGCAACACATATCCGATTTCTATTAACAATAGAAAATTCATACATTGACCCTTTTATACAAAGGTTCATTAAATCAAACATTTACATGTGTTTAGTCCGCCATAGTCTCTTGGNAGTCGAGGGTGGGTTCCTTAGATCGACAACTGAGAGGGCTCCTGAAGGATCTGAGGATCGACAGTCCACGACACTTCAGAAGTTCAACATTCGGGAGTTCGACGTGTATCTTCTAGCTTCCTCTCTGGACCACTCTTGATATATCTCCACGTGTACCTAACATTCATGGCCAGAATTTACTTCAGCTTGTAGAGCTTCGAGGAAACTCGTGCATCCCTATATCGCCGAATACCCGAACTTTCGGGTAGCTGTTGATCTTTGGACACATGTCCCTCCACTTTCAACGGTCCTGCTTAACTTCACGAGTCTAGCCTTTGGTTGTTTTCGAGGTTTGTGGTGTCATAAGTTCTGAAGTCTTGAATCCAAAAGGGTTAGGTCCTTTCAGACTAGTGCAGGGTTCCCAAACCCTAGTCATATGGGTCCTTTGGAAATTCTTGTGGGATAAGCATTAATCCTTTTAGCAGCAAATTTGCTAAGGACATGGGCATGAGCCCTTGGTCAGATGGGTGGATAGTCTGAAGGGAACGCCCTTCTCCCATAGATTTGAACTTGACATTCCTGCTAAGGTAAACTTCAAAGGGTTAGCAGGACTTAAAAATTTCAATTAATCCTACCCTGACTCTCCTGCGGATTCACATCCCATAACTCTCTAATGAATAAACTAAGGTAAATCAAATATCATGTAAATATAGCAGTTTATAGAAGCAATTGATCATTTCTAATAACTGTTCAAATACTGCAAGACTTAAACATAAACACATAAATTCAATCATTGCATCCAATGTATTACACATAGTAGGAAAATACTTATCAGAACTGGAAAATGTGAAGCAACTACCGAAAGGGGTCCTTGTTTCCTCCCAAACATATTAGGCACAACCACTCCTGATGGATTTACCATGATGCTCTGAGAGATATTCTTTCTCCTTGCTCCATGACAGTCAGGGACGAATGTTACTCTCCTCCTCCCACAAGAAATTGGAAACTGGTTTTCTCTACTCCAAGCAAGGAGGTATGCACGAGTACTTCCTCAATCACTCGTTATCCTCGTTTATCAGCTTTTAGCAAAACCTAACCCATGGATTATTTCACCCAAGAAGATCTTTCTTCGCATCTTTTCTCTCTATTCCAGAGTCGAAAAACATGCTTCTCTTATTGAGATTGTTCTCTCTACTCTGCTATCTTGCAAATCTATCTTTGTCCCCCAAATTACCTCCTTTCTTGCCTTCCTCAACAAGGTTGTGTGGGTTCGAATCCAAATTTGTGGTCGGGCCTGGAAGCCTTACAGATGGGTACCCTTCCCCATCTCCTCATTAACTCTTGAGGATGGCCTTCCAACTACCAACCTGACTGGTAATTCATTTATGGGTCAGAGGACTGCTGAGAAATTACACCCAGTAGATATTGGTCTGGTGAGGGTCATCTCAACCATTCTTGGTTTTCCCTCACCATCTCTCTCATAGCATCCATGGTATATCTTGGCAAACTCCTCCTCTTTCAGCAGTTGTGCAACACATATCCGATATCTATTAACAATAGAAAATTCATACATTGACCCTTTTATACAAAGGTTCATTAAATCAAACATTTACACGTGTTTAGTTCGCCATAGTCTCTTGGCCAATTATAGTTATATTTACAAACTAGGGGAAACACGGGTATTACAATGCCCCTGGCGCAACATAGACACTAATATATCCTTGCAAAGAATATAACACAAGCCCAACTATGGTTTCCTGGGTTTAACATTATATTATCACAAGTTTGTTTAGAATTGTGGAAAAATTGCAGCTCCTATCACAACTCTCCTTAAAAAGAATTCTTTCAGTTGGACTCCAACAGTTGACCAATCTTTCCAAGCCTTGAAATAATCTATGTGCACTACTCTTGTACTATCCCTATGTGACTTCACCAAGACCTTTTTTCTAGAATGTGATTCATCAGAGAGAGGAATTAGGGAAGTCCTCATGCAAGATGGACGACCTTTGTCTTTCACCAACAAATAGTTTTCAGACCAACATTTGGGGCAATCGATTTATGAAAAGGAAATTTTTGCTATTTCACAAGAATTGGATGTTTGGCGCCCTTATCTATTGGGACAATTCTTCCAAATTAAAACAGATCATCAAAGCCTCAAGTACTTCCCGGAACAATGAATTTCATCCCTAAAGCAACAAAAATGGGTGACTAAGTTGTTTGGATATGATTATGAGATTTTTTATAAGAAGGGAAAATAAAATGTGGTGGTTTATGCTCTTTCCAGGAAATATGAAGATGAAGGGTCCATCTTTTCCCTCTCATTAATCATTTTCATCGACTGGCTTCAGATTGTTCGACAAGAATGGTTGCAAGACCCAAAAATTTTCATCCAAATTCAAAAACTTCAACAAGATCCCAAAAATGCTTCAGGGTACTCTTGGAATAATGGCGATGTTGGACAACTAAGAGGGGGTGTGAATCAGTTATCCCTGTGCTTAAACAATTATGCCCATTTTAAAATCTTTACAAAACACTCAATGACGATCACAATAAAGCAGGGAAGTAAGCAATAGAATATTCAACATCAATCACACACATGAAATATACAGAGATAGATATTTCCCGAGGAAACTCATAAAGGGAAAAAACTCTTCTTCTTGATATGATAAGTAATCTTTATTTTTTGTNNNTTATTATTCTTAGAAGCACCAACTCCCTTTGAGGCTACCACCTCTATTTTACAAGCAACAACTTGCTTTGAGCACCAACTCTTTGGTTTCTCTAGCACCCACTAGAAGGAAGCACCAACTCGCTGGTTTCTCTAGCACCCACTAGAAGGAAGTACCAACTCCCTGAGTGTTCCAGTACCAACTGAATGGAAGCACCAATTTCCAGTTACACAGGCACCAAACTGTATAACAGAGAACAATAGTTCTCCCTTGCACCACCCTCCCACCCTGGTTTTTCTGGCTGCAACCAGATGGAAGCTACAATTTCCTGTGTTCAAGCACCCACTTGAAATTCTGAGGAAACCAATCCTCCCTAGCACCTCCCTACCACCTTGAAATCTAAATCTTTTCTTTCTTAAATTTATCACAGTGATACAACACTTATCTATGGCTTACCAATCTCATCACTGTTCTACTACACTGCTCTTCTCTGCCTGCATCAGTGTCTCCCCGCTCACGAAAAATCAAGACCCGAGCATGTTCTGGCCCCGCAATGGAGCATGACCATCGATCTCATGATCTTGACGGTGCTCCTGAACTGACGGTTCATATATGTCCTCTCAATTCTGTGGACTAGATCTCACCTTCCTACATCAACGACTAAGATTTACTTCGTGATCCGGGCTCCGGAAGTTTTAGATCTCAAACCCTGTTGCTGCTGACTAGATATCTTCCGGAATGGAAGATCTGCTGACATCTGTCCTCTTTAATTGATGGCTCTACCTTCTTTCCTTTTTCCATGCATGATCCTTAGTCTCAACGATTAGGTGACATGTGGCCCTCCAAACGAACCTACGAGATCGATTTCACCTTTCGGGCTTCGGGAGTTTCGATTCTCAAACTCCGCTTGCTCCCGGAGCATTTCACCCAGAGTCCATGATCCCATGATGCATGTCCCTTTAATCCAACAAATATCCTCCGCTCTAGGACTTCAACCTTTGACAATCTCAAACCTTTCTCCTTTGCGTTTTCCCGTAGTAGTTTCGCCCGGAGTTCATGATCCATTGACACGTACCCTCCTGCACGATCAATGATCATAGGTGACTTCGACACTTCAGGACTTTAGGCTGATCACTACATTATTCCCCTCTAGAGTGGTCACCTGCTGAATAAGTCATAGGCAGTGTAAACCTTTTGCTGTTGGTTAACACTTCCACTTACACTGTCCTTCCAATTTACTAGATCAACGGTTGAGAATACATTGCAAGTGATCTTCATATCGGACGACTCGTATCCACTTCGGGACTTCGGCAATCAAGACTTTGGGACTGAGGGCATCTACTGGTGGTAAAAATCCTGAAGCAAAACTCCCAGAGTGATGTCACTTACTTATGTCACTTGATGACGTGTCATGAGCCTAGTAGCTGCCACATGTCACTCGGATTTGTGATTTGCACGTACCTGAAGTGTGAAATCAACTTGAAACTTGTCATTGTCTGATTGTGCCACGTGTCCGTGCTGACGTAATCTGTTGATGTGGTCTTCTGATGTGGTCTGCTAACCAACAACACTGATCCAATGGACTTCGTATGTCCTCCAAATCCGATGGTCCTTATTCATTTCGGATTTCCGGGCTTCGGGTTTTTCCAATCTCAAACTTTCTAGAGCGTAACCTCCTCGTATCTTTATATCTGAAGTGAATCATGTTCATTGATCAGAATATTAGATCGATGGCTCAATCTTTCTGCGATGTAGTTCTTCTAAATTATCCTATCCTTCCACTTTAAACTAATCTGACGACTGTCGTTTACTTTGGCTCTCCGGACTTTGGGTTTTTCAAGTCTCAAACTGAAAAATCTTCGAAGTGATTTTCTCTGGAGTTGAGGATCGTGTGCCACCTGTCAGTATTGATGATGGACGGTCCTTGATTACTTCGAGACTTTGGGACTTTGAAAAGACCGCTCTCCTACGCTCGTCCAAAGGCTTAACCTTCATGCATTTATTTCTGGATCCAACGAATGTTTATCCTCGGTGCTCAGATCCAATGGATCAGATCTATACTTCTCCTCTACGCTTCCTCTGGTCACTGGGCATTGATCTAACGGTCATCAGGTATTCGGGATTGGTGATCCAATGACCACTGTCGTTCTTCCGCTTGAGCTTTCTAATCTCTCTGACTTAGAAGATTTTCTAAGTGTTCAAAGGTCTCGAACTTTTCTCCTCCTGCGAGTCCTTCTCTTGGACCTCGCTTGCACTTCTGGAAAGCGCAAAGTGCTATCTCTTATGAGCTTTGATATCTCTGACTTAGAATATTTTCTAAGTGTTCAAAGGTCTCGAACTTTGCTCCTCCTATGAGTCCTTCTCTTGGACCTCGACTGCACTTCTAGAAAGCACAAAGCGCTATCTCTTTTGAGCTTTGATCTCTGCATATTGTTCGCTCCTCCTCTTGAGCTTACACTTCTTTCTGAGCTTTGATCTCTGCATACTCACGCTATTCCTCATGATCTTTGATTTTCATATTGTTTGGTTCTTCTCATGAAATTATTCTTTGCTTGTTTTCCATCATTACTTCTTTCCTCATTGTTTCTTTTCTTTCCTGTAAACATACCATCGTCGTTGTTGTTCTTGCCATCAATGACAAGGCACATAGTCTGCCTATAAACATGCCAACAATATCCCCCTTTGGCATTGATGGAAACCTTGAAGGGCTGCAATGTTCTACTTAGACCTCCAACTGTAGCATCTAGACCACACATTTTCTCCCCCTTTGACATCAATGTCAAAGAAAACATGCTCCCCCTGAGCTATTGTAGTACTTTTCAGAGGTATCGGATATTCAACCAACACAAACTCCCCCTAACAGGATGGAATCTTTTAGGTGAGAGAAGAGATGAAACCCAACTTCTTATAGAGATATTCAAATGGTGTCTTGGATAGGGGTTTAGTAAATATGTTTGCAATTTGTTCTATGGTTGGAATGTAATGAACCTGAACAATCTTATTGGTGACCTGCTCTCTCAGAAAGTGTTATTTTATGGGGACGTGCTTGGTCTTGGAATGAAATACTGGATTCTTAGACCTGTTCATCTTCACCTTCAGCGGTGTCCTCTGTAGTATACTCAATATTTATCATCTCTTTTACTGGGACTCCTTCATCAACCTGTTCTTTTGTTAACTGAATTACTGGAACACTGTGCAATTGTAGCTCATATATATTTTTTTCATGATGCCTACAATCCAAGGATTTTATGACCATATCCATCATAAGAGAAAACAAGAACCATTACAAACACTCTCATACCTCCTTTGATTCATCCATGAAGGTGTCTCTCGTCTAAACTTACTTTGAGGTGTATGAGTAGCTTCTTGATGTATTCCTTGATCTGATCTTCTAAATATTGCAGTATTGCTTTCATTATTTGAACTTGAAGAACCTAAATCATACCTACTTTCCCTTTCTACAAATGAAGGACATGTGTCAAACTTGACTTCACCCTTTACAAATGAAGAACTTGCATCAGGTTTCTTAAGAGTATCGATTTCTTCCTTGTTGTATCCAAGACCGGATTTGTCATTTGGTGATATATGACTATGCAAGATCTCATCTAGGATCATGGAACTGTTCAAGAACTTTATTTTTGTGTTCAACTTTTCAACCTTATTTCTAAGATTCACAACTTCTGCTTCCATCTTATGACGTGATTCTCCTTCTACTTCTTCCATGTGATAAATGCTAACAGAACATTCTTTTATTGTATTTGAGTCTTCTTCTTTTCTTGCAGGGGACGATTCAATATCAACATTATTATCTGTCCTTATGATTTTACTTATACAAAGAGACTTTCCCTTATCTCCAGTCATGTGCTTGGAACATCCACTGTCTAAATACCAGGGGTCTTTTTGTTTTTGAGCTGAAAGTGCTAGACCACATTTTTCACTATTTTTCTTTTTCCATGTGCTGGCATTTCTACCTAAGGGTTTTATCCTTGTATCTGATTCATAATTCTTTAGATGGAAATGTGCAGCCTTGTGACTGAAATTATGAAAGTTATATCATTCAAGCTCATTGTTCAATAGGTCAAAGTGATTGGTGTAACATTGTCTAATCATTGGCTGTTCATTATTTCTTGACCTCCTCAGTTGCATGTCTCTAAACTTAATTTGACAATTTGCAATCTGTGGTTGTTTGTTACTTGGCTATCTCATTCTTTGTTGTGGTAGATATTTATTCCTTGGGTGTCTTGATTTCTCATGTCTAAATCTTAAGGAACAATTTACATCTTTGTGGCCAAAGTTAGAACAGTAGAAACAATATCCATAGAAAAAATCTTTGTACCTAGAAAATGGTTGTCTTCTTTGAGTAGGTCGATTTCTTCCATGTTGATGATTTCATTGAGCAGAGGGTGTATTATTTATTTTTTCTATAGATTCATTTCTAACACCTTTTTGTTTACTCCTCCTTGGCAGATGTTGGCCCTTGACCAAGTTTTGAAGAATACTTGGTCATATTTGACCAATTTTGGGACTGTGACAACTTGCCAAGGAAGGAGTGCAACACGAAGCAGAAAGTAAGGAAGAAAGACCTATTTTTTGGTCCATTTTAGGGTTTTGGGTTGATGTAATGGGAAAGGGATGTCAGTCCGTGGGTTTACCCATGCTTAGGCCCATTTTGTAATCTATAAATAAGCAATGTAAATAGGGGAGAATGATGGTAATGTAGACATCTATGTGATGTATAACTGAAAGCTTAGTGCTAGTAACTGGATCTGCGTGATCGTATGTATCTTAGAGTGCTCTGTGCATGATATTGGAAAGCTAAGTGCAAGTTGTTGTAGTCTTGTGCTGAAGAGCAAGGAGGAAGGATCTAGCGAGCTGCGCAGATCTTCTATCCTTTGCGAAGTAAGGGTCATTGAAGCTCTGTGCTGTAACTGCTTGACCGAGATAATATAAAGAAGACTTCATGGACGTAGCCCCAGGGTGGGGGTGAACCATGGTAACTGTGTGTATAGTGCTTTGTGCTTCGATCTAATGTGTTTATCTCTTTCTTGGCTAAGTGCTTGATGTGATTAAGTAGATATAGTTATGCTCTGTGCTGATGATATATGAATGAACATTAGATCTAATATATAAGATGCTTAGTGCTTGATCTATTGAATCTAACCTATATTTCTGTGGCTAAGTACTGAATCATCTTTAGTATAAGATTCACTGCGATGCTCTGTGCTATCTACAAAGTACCAGTCGAGTTAAATATTGATGAAGGACCTATGCTAAGTGCCCTGTAAAAGATATAATCACAGATCAATGTCCCAGCTAAGGTTGCAGACATCTGAGTGCTGCAACCACCCCTGCCTCTACCTCAGGTGAGACTTCATCTGCTTCGCAGGTGTTGTCGAAAGGGCCGTTAGTTAGGGTTTTTTTGGTGCACTCTTGAGCGTTGAACCCTGGGTTCGCCCCTGTGCCAACAATGGATGATTATCTTCCTTTGTTTCTGCAGGTTTGATGTTGTCACTGGTTGTAGTTTTGACAAACTTGATGGATTATTTGTTGCTTGGCTAACCACTACTTGATTCCTCTTATAACCCAAACCAATTTTCAACTTTGGATTCCTTTGCTGATTCAGAATGGTGGCTAATCCTTCTGAGGCTTTGATACTTGACAGATTCTGGTGATACAAGGCTTGAAACTTCTCCAACTCTTTTCTAGTTTTCACTACTTCTTCTTCCAAAGCTTCACATCTTTCCTTCTTCTCTGATAACTATTGTTTCAGAATGTACTCTATTTTATTTG
>JASDQU010014837.1:161779-176778 GCA_032191745.1 Picea mariana
TTTCGATTTCTTCCTTGTTGTATCCAAGACCGGATTTGTCATTTGGTGATATATGACTATGCAAGATCTCATCTAGGATCATGGAACTGTTCAAGAACTTTATTTTGGTGTTCGACTTCTCAACCTTCTTTCTAAGATTCACAACTTCTTCTTCCAGCTTATGACGTGATTCTTCTTCTACTTCTTCCATGTGATAAATGCTAACAGAACATTCTTTTATTGTATCTGAGTCTTCTTCTTTTCTTGCAGGGGAAGATTCAATATCAACATTATTATCTGTCCTTATGATTTTACTTATACAAAGAGACTTTCCCTTATCTCCAGCCATGTGCTTGGAACATCCATTGTCTAAATACCAGGGGTCTTTTTGTTTTTGAGCTGAAAGTGCTAGACCACATTTTTCACTATTTTTCTTTTTCCATGTGCTGGCATTTCTACCTAAGGGTTTTATCCTTGGATCTGATTCGTAATTCTTCAGATGGAAATGTGCAACCTTGTGATCGAAATTATGAAAGTTATATCATTCGAGCTCATTGTTCAATAGGTCAAAGTGATTGGTGTAGCATTGTCTAATCATTGGCCGTTCATTATTTCTTGACCTCCTCAGTTGCATGTCTCTAAACTTAATTTGACAATTTGCAATCTGTGGTTGTTTATTACTTGGCTATCTCATTCTTTGTTGTGGTAGATATTTATTCCTTGGGTGTCTTGATTTCTCATGTCTAAATCTTAAGGAACAATTTATAGCTTTGTGGCCAAAGTTAGAACAGTAGAAACAATATCCATAGAAAAAATCTTTGTACCTAGAAAATGGTTGTCTTCTTTGAGCAGGTCGATTTCTTCCATGCTGATGATTTCCTTGAGCAGAGGGTGTACTATTTATTTTTTCTACAGATTCATTTCTAGCACCTTTTTCTTTAATCCTCCTTAGCAGATGTTGGCCCTTGACCAAGTTTTGAAGAATACTTGGTCATATTTGACCACTTTTGGGACTGCGACAACTTGCCAAGGAAGGAGCGCAACGCGAAGCAGAAAGTAAGGAAGAAAGACCTATTTTTTGGTCCATTTTAGGGTTTTGGGTTGAAGTAATGGGAAAGGGCTGTCGGCCCGTGGGTTTACCCACGCTTAGGCCCATTTTTTAATCTATAAATAAGCAATGTAAATAGAGGAGAATGATGGTAATGTAGACATCTATGTGATGCATAACTGAAAGCTTGGTGCTAGTAACTGGATCTGCGTGATTGTATGTATCTTAGAGTGCTCTGTGCATGAGATTGGAAAGCTAAGTGCAAGTTGTTGTAGTCTTGTGCTGAAGAGCAAGGAGGAAGGATCTAGTGAGCTGCGCAGATCTTCTATCCTTTGCGAAGTAAGGGTCATTGAAGCTCTGTTCTGTAACTGCTTGACCGAGATAATATAAAGAAGTCTTTGTGGACGTATCCCCAGGGTGGGGGTGAACCATGGTAACTGTGTGTATAGTTATTTGTGCTTCGATCTAATTTGTTTATCTCTTTCTTGGCTAAGTGCTTGATGTGATTAAGTAGATCTAGTTATGCTCTGTGCTGATGATATATGAATGAACATTAGATCCAATATATAAGATGCTTAGTGCTTGATCTGTTGAATCTAACCTATATTTCTGTGGCTAAGTACTGAATCATCTTTAGTATAAGATTCATTGCGATGCTCTATGCTATCTACAAAGTACCATTAGAGTTAAATATTGATGAAGGATCTATGCTAAGTGCCCTGTAAAAGATATAATCACAGATCAGTGTCCCAACTAAGGTTGCAGACATCTGAGTCCTGCAACCACCCCTACCTCTACCTCGGGTGAGACTTCATATGCTTCGCAGGTGTTGCCGAAAGGGCCGTTAGTTAGGGTTTTTTTGGTGCACTCTTGAGCGTTGAACCCTAGGTCTGCCCCTGTGCCAACAACAGATGATTATCTTCCTTTGTTTCTACAGGTTTGATGTTGTCACTGGTTGTAGTTTTGACAAACTTGATGGATTATTTATTGCTTGGCTGACCACTACTTGATCCCTCTTCATAACCCAAACCAATTTTCAAGTTTGGATTCCTTTGTTGATTCAGAATGGTGGCTAATCCTTCTGAGGCTTTGATACTTGACAGATTCTGGTGATACAAGGCTTGAAACTTCTCCAACTCTTTTCTAGTTTTCACTACTTCTTCTTCCAAAGCTTCACATCTTTCCTTCTTCTCTGATAACTATTGTTTCAGAATGTACTCTATTTTATTTGCCTCTTCTAATTCCACTTTTAGCAGGGAAACGTCTTCATTAGGTTTTTTACTGCCCTTATCGAACTTTATCAACAATTGTTTTTGCTTTCTCTTCTTAAGTTCGAGTCTTTCAATCTCTTCCAAACCACTGATCAACTCTCCTTCCAAGTCAACCATGACTTCTTCATCATTAGCATCACTTCCTGTGCTTTTATTATCATAATCCTCTTTGGACATAAGCATGAAGTCATTCACCTTATCTTCACAGGAAGAGTCACTGTCTGTGTCTTCTGAAGAGTCATCATTGTTTACACATAAACTTTTCTTTTTGTCAAATCTTTTGGATTTGTACTTCTCTTCACCTTCAGAGTTCTGGTCCTTTTTCTTGTGTGGACACTTAGATGCAAAGTGACCTATATTTCCACAGTTAAAAAATTTGAAGGGAAACTTGCCTTGGTACTTGCCTGATCCTTTATTTAGTCTTCTCACAAAGTTTTCTTCAATTTCACCAGGCTCAGAATCCTCATTCTTATATGCTTTAAATGATGCTTCTCTAATGGTAGATTTATCTTTAATAATCCTCATTTCATAAGAAGTTATAGTTCCTAGGAGTTGATCAATAGACATAGTCTTAAGATCATTCGGTTCTTCTATTGCAGAAAATTTTGGATTGAATCTATCTGGGAAGAGATCTTAAGATATTCTGAACTAATAATACGTCTTCAATCTTCTCACCAAGACATTTCATGGCATTCAAAAGCTCCTCAAATCTTAAGAAAAAATTATTAGTTGTCTCCTCCTCATTCATCTTTACTTGTTCAAACTATAATCTGTAGGTTTGGATCTTGGCATCCTTTACCTTCTCATTACCTTCATAATGGATATTGAGTTTGTCCCACATTGCTTTGGTAGATTCTAAGTGCATAACTTTTACAAATTTGGCTTCTGCAAGCCCACTCAGAATAGAATTCACAGCCTTAGAGTTGAAGCTGAATTATAGCTTGCCATCCTTATTAGCTAGTACAACTAGATTTACATAACCAGTCTCTACCACATCCCAGTCATCTGCACCTAAATCCATAATGTAGGTTCTCATCCTAACCTTCCAGAAGCCAAAGTTTTTTCCATTGAATAGGGGGGCCTTATTGGTTGAAGTTCCTTTATGACTTGTCATGTTTAAGCTTACTGATCTACCTTTAAATAAAAGGAACCGACTCTGATACCAATTGTTGGAAAACTGAGAGGGGGGATGAATCAGTTGTCCCTGTTCTTAAACAATTATGCCCATTTTAAACTCTTTACAGAACACTCAATGACGATCACAATAAATCATGGAAGTAAGTAATAGAATATTCAACATCAATTACACACATGAAATATACAGAGACAGATATTTCCTGAGGAAACCTGTAAAGGGAAAAACTTCTTATTCTTGATATGATAAGTAATCTTTATTTTCTGTACATTATCATTCTTAGGAGCACCAACTCCCTTTGAGGCTACCACCTCTGTTTTACAAGCAACAACTTGCTGAGAGCACAAACTCTCTAGTTTCTCTAGCACCCACTAGAAGGAAGCACCAACTCCTTGGTTTCTCTAGCACCCACTAGAAGGAAGCACCAAATCCTTGAGTGTTCCAGTACCAACTGGATGGAAGAAACAACTTACAATTACACAGGAACCAACTTGTATAATAAAGAAAAATAGTTCTCCCTTGCACCACCATGCCACCCTGGTTTTTTTGGCTGTAGCCAGATGGAAGCTACAACTCCCTATGTTCAAGCACCTACTTGAAACTTTGAGGACACCAATCCTCCCTAGCACCTCCCTACCACCCTGAAATATAAATCTTTTCTTTCTTAAATTTATCACAGTGATACAAAATTTATCTATGGCTTACCATTCTCATCATTACTCTGCTCTACCTGCATCAATGTCTCCCTTCTCGTGCCTTCTTGAGCTTTCTGATCTTCTACTCTATCTCTGTATTTGCACCTCGACTTTCTCTTCCTCTCTTAGATATGCATTTATGTTCCTTGCTTCTTATGCACTTTATGCTCCGTGTCTTATTTCCATTCTATGCGCTATGCCTCTTCTGTGCATTTCAGCTCCTTCACACAACATGCTTCTACCCGCATAAATCACACTCAATCAAAGAAACCCTCTCTTCTCTGTTCTATGTATATTTATCATGCCAAGTTCGTGCCCTATCATGCACCTAAATCTTCGTTCTCTCTAGAGATCATTCATAGACTTTTCTTTATCAGTGGTCATTATCCTGAGATTGTTTGGCTTCTCTGGAAGTTACAGTCTTCGACGCTTTTCCATATGTCAATTGTCTCTTTGACGAGTCTTCATCCCACTGGTAGTTACCTTGAGACTCTTCAATTCCTCTGGCTATCACCTTGGAGCTCTTCAAATTCTCTAGAGGTTATACTCAGTGTGTTCATCATCAGTGGGTGTTATGATGAGATTCCTTAGCTTCTTTGGAAGTTGAGACTCTTCATCTTCTCTATCAATTATAGCCAGTCAATTATGGATTCTTTGGCTTCTAATACCCTTCCCTCACGTGATCATCGGTGGTGACCAAATGCCTATCCAAAAAGGCGCTTCCCGATTTCTGTCTAGTAAGCGCTGGCTTCATTTGACGATATGACCTTAGGATATGAGATTCATGTGACCACAAAATTGTGGGCATGGCCATAGGAGGTTTGAGAGAAACCCTATTTTCGCCTTAAAACTCACTACAAGCCTCCACACGTCCTTTCTACAAAACCGTGGTTTCAATTGCAGCCCGCTCATGAAAAATTAAGAACTGAGCATGTTCTAGCCCCGCAATGGAGCACGACTGTTGATCTCATGATATTGACAGTGCTCCTGAATGGACGGCTTAGATATTTCCTCTCAATTCTGTGGACCCGATCTCACCTTCCTACATCAATGACTGAGATTTACTTCGTGATCCAGGCTCCGGGATTTTCAGATCTCAAACCTTGTTGCTGTTGACTGGATATATTATGGAATGGAATATCTATTGACATCTGTCCTCTTCAATCAACGGATCTTCCTTATTTCCTTTGTCCACATGTGATCCTTAGTCTCAACGAGCAGGTGACATGTGGCCCTTCAAACCAACGTACGAGATCGATTTTGCCTTTCGGGCTTCGGGAGTTTCGATTCTCAAACTTTGCTTGCTTCCGGAGCATTTCACCCAGGGTCCACGATCCAATGAAGCATGTCCCTTTAATCCAATGGCTATCCTCTGCTTCAAGACTTCAGCCTTCGACAATCTAAAACCTTTCTCCTTCGTGTTTTCCCAGAGTAGTTTCACCCAGAGTTCATGATTCGTTGACATGTACCCTCCTGCACGATCAACGATCATAGGTGACTTTGGCACTTCGGGACTTTAGGCTGATCGCTGCTTCATTCTCCTCCAGAGTGGTTACCTACTGAATAAGTCATAGGTGGTGGAAACCACTTGCCATTGTTTAACACTTCCACTTACATTGTCCTTACACTATACTAGATCAACACTTAAGAATGCATCTGAAGTGATCTTCAAATTAGACGACTCATATCCACTTCGGGACTTCGGTATTTGGGACTTTGGGACTTAGGGCATTTGCTGGTGGTAAAACTCCCATAGTGACATCACTTGATGATGTGTCATGAGCTTAGTAGCTTCCACGTGTCACTCGGATTTGTGATTTGCACGTACCTGAAGTTCCAAATCAACTTGACACCTGTCATTGTCTGATTGTGCCACGTGTCCTTGTTGACATAGACTTTCTGACGTGATCTGCTGATGTGGTCTTCTGACATGGTCTACTGACCAACAAAACTGATCCAATGGTCCTCGTATGTCCTCCAAATCTGATGGTCCTTATTCATTTCAAATTTCTGGGCTTCGGATTTTTCCAATCTCAAACCTTTCAGAGCGTAACCTCCTCGTATATTTATATCTGAAGTGAATCCTGTTCGTTGATCAGAATATTAGATCGATGGCTTGATCTTTCTGCAATGTAGCTCTTTTGACTTATCATGTCCTTCCACTTCAAACTGATCTGACGGCTGTCGTTTACTCCGGCTCTCCGGCCTTCGGGTTTTTCAAGACTCAAACTGAAAAATCCTCGAAGTGATTTGCTCCAGAGTTGAGGATCGTGTGCCACCTATCAATCTTGACAATGGATGATCCCTGCTTACTTCGGGACTTAGGGACTTTGACAAGTCCACTCTCCTACGCTCGTCCAAAGGCTTAACCTTCGTGCATTTATTTCTGGATCCAACGACTGTTGATCCTCGGTGCTCAGATCCAACGTATCAGATTTGTACTTCTCCTCTGCTCTTCCTTTGTTCACTGGGAGCCGATCTAACAGTCATAGGGTATTCAGGATTGGTGATCCAACAACCACTGTCGTTCTTCCTCTTGAGATTTATGATCTCTCTGAATTAGAATATTTTCTAAGTGTTCAAAGGTCTCGACCTTTGCTCCTCCTGTGATTCCTTCTCTTGGACCTCGATTGCACTCCTGAAAAGCACAAGTGCTATCTCTTCTAAGCTTTGATCTCTCTAACTTAGAATATTTTCTAAGTGTTCAAAGGTCTCGACCTTTTCTCCTTCTGGGAGTCCTTCTCTTGGACCTCACCTGCAGTTCTGGAAAGCGCAAAGCACTATCTCTTCTGAGATTTGATCTTTGCATAATGTTCTCTCCTCCTCCTGAGCTTATGATTCTTTCCGAGCTTTGATCTCTGCATCCTCACGCTATTCCTCCTGAGCTTTGATTTTCATACTATTCACTTCTTCTCATGAACTTATGCTTTCCCTGTTTTCAATCATTGGTGCTTTCCTCATTATTGATTTTCTTGCCTGTAAACATACCATCGTCATTGTTGTTCTTGCCATCAATGAAAAGCACACTCTGCCTATAAACATGCCAATAGACGAGTTTCACTATAATGGTCACTTGTATTTAAGAAAACAATCAACACTTAAATCCAAGGTGCTCTCTGAGTTTCGTGCTTCACCTACAACAGATCATTCAAGTTTTACCAAAAGTTATGAATGGGTCAAACGATATTTTTTCTGGGATGGTATGAAACAATAAATCCACACCTTTGTGGCTAAACATGATACCTTTCAACACAATAAGGGAGATACTATCAAACCTATGGGTACACTCCAACCACTTTCACTTCCACCTACTATTTGGACGAATATTTATATGGATTTGATTTTGGCTTACCCAAATCAAGCAATAATTCAATCATCATGGTGGTAGTGGATCGTCTTTCCAAATGTGCTAATTTATGTGCTCTTAAACACCTGTTCACAACATCCACAATGGCTCATTTTTTTTTATTGATAATATCTTCAAACTCCATGGAATGCCTCATTCTATTGTTTCTAACTGTGATCCCACTTTTACCAACAATTTATGGCAAGAATAATTCAAGCTCTAGGGAACTTAGTTGCATCTCAATACAACCTATCATCCCCATACTGATGGCCAAACGAAAGTAGTCAACAAGTGTTTGGAAACATATTTGAGGTGTTTTTCATCTGAAAAACAACCTTAGCGGGTTCAATGGTTACCCCTAGTTGAATGGTGGTACAACACCTCTTACCATACTACCACTCACATGACTCCTTTTGAAGTAGTCTACAGACATAATCCACCATTGGTTCTCCCATACATACTGGGTTTCTTCAAGGTTCAAGAGGTTGACCACAATCTTACCATCCACATGAAAATTATTTGTACTCTAAAAGAAAATTTGGTAATGGATAAAAAATGCATGAAGCAAGAGGAAGATCAGTTTCGTTATGAACATCAATTTGTTGAAGGGGATCATGTGTTTCTTTGTCTCCAATTGTACAACCATACTTCACTCAAATCTTAGTAGTGTCAAAAACTTGTACCAAAATTTTATGGTCCTTATACTATTTTCAAACTCGTGGGGCCAATGACCTATTAGTTATCTTTTCCCAGTCACTCCAAGATATAACCTGTTTTTAATGTCTCATGCCTGAAGAAAGTGATTGGAACCAAATTCCACACCCAAAACAACCTACCCGAGTCGAATGAAGAAGGTTCTATTTAGCCACAAGTTGTCTTGGACCAGCACGAGCGTCACCTCCATCAGCACACCATCAAGGAAATTTTGGTTCACTGGAAAGATACTCCACCAAAAGATTCTACTTGGAAACCTTCTACCATTCTACAACAATTTCCTCATCTTAATCCTTGAGGACAAGGATCTTTTTAAGGGGGGAGGGAATGTTAGGGACCTAACCCCTCATGTATATAGAATAATATATTTTTCATGTAATAAAGGTCGATAGTAGTTAATAATGCCTAAATATGTTTTCCATGTAATAAAGACCGACATTAGTTAGTAAGGCCTATTTAATAATTGTGAAAAATCCAACGTAAGAAGACCTAATAGAAGTTTCTGCTTCTAGAAATATATTCCTATAGAATTTTCTTAAGAAGATATAATTAATATAAATAAGAGTAGGATGCATGAGAAAGCTTGTCTTGAAATTTTTTGTAATAGAGATCTTCTCTACTGGAGGTTTCCCCCTCGAAGAGGCAAGTGAACATTGCTTTCTTTTAATAAAGGTATTATTTCTGGTATTGTTCTTCTCAATATTTTGTTGTTCCATTGATATCTGTTGAACATTCATGTTTCTGCATATAATATTACATATGGTACTTTACATATGGTTTCAACCAAGGGATGAAAATAAAAAATTCTTCCATCGTTTTTCCAACTGTAGGAAAAACATCAATATATTCTAGGGGATTGATATGGAGCATGGTTCCATAGAAACCACTTACATTGAAATGGAAAAATAAGGGGTGCACTACTTCAACACTCTTAAATAAGGAATCCAAAGCCACTATTGCAACAATTCTCAAACTAGCAAGTTTTTTTACAAACTTTTTCAATCGAGAGAACAGTCATCGTCTAATGATTGAATTCACAAAGGAAGAACTTCTTCAAACCTTACAGAGCTTCCACAATGATAAAATTCCAGGTTTGGATGGATTCCCAATAGAATTCTTTTTAGGCTATTACAAATTCATTGAAGGAAATATTTTGAAGTGGTTGAATACTCTTGCTCTACAGGTCAAACTCTAGTATCCTTTAACACAAATTTCATTTCCTTGATTCCCAAGAATGACAATCCTACTAAATTTGAGAGATTCAATCCCATATATCTTTGCAAATGCATCTACAAAATAAACTCCAAAATTTTTGCTCATGGACTAAATTAAAGATATCCTCTCAAAGAAGATTTCATTCGAGCAATTTGGTTTTCTAGAAGGAAGATATATTCATGGAGTTGTGGGAGTGGCACAAGAAGGACTTCATATAATCATGACTAGAAACCAAAAATTCCTCACTCTAATGGATTACCTCTCAAAGGCCTTTGATTGGATGAGCTAGTTATATCTCAGGCTTAGTCTCATACATTTGTGTTTCTACCATGACTTTGTCACTTGGGTCCTAAGTTTTATATGTTTGGCCTCCTTTTTCATTCTTGTTAATGGAGTTGCATATCATATCTTCAAATATGAACAAGGAATTAGACAAGGATGTCCCCTATCATTGTTACTCTTCCTTCGGGCAACTGAGGGTATTAGTAGATCACTAAAGGCAACCTATGTATATGGAAGCCTAAAAGGTATAGATTTGGGCCCATATTGTAATATTAATCACCTTTTTTTTTTATGACATTCTAATATTTTTTGAAGGTTCAAGGAGTATGATACAAAATCTTTGCAAGATCATGGATCTCTTCTATGAAGCCACGAGAATGAAAATTAACATATTGAAATCCTTGATTTTGTTCTTGTGTTTCTTAGATATTGAAAATATATTTATCACCTAGATATTTCCTTATCAAATAGGTGAAATTGATATTGGAATTAAATATTTGGGATTTCATTTAAAATCCAATCAGTATATGAAAGCAAAATGGCCATGGCTCTTGAAAAATCTAGAGAAAAGTTAAACATCTGGTATAACCATTGGTTATCTCAGGGAGGTAGATTGGTCTTGGTTAAGGTATTTCTAGAAGCCATCCATGTTTACTGGATGTCTCTAGATTTGATTCTGAAAGGCATCCTAGACAAAATAAGACAACTATACTATCACCTCATATGTTCTAGGAAAGTAAGAAAGAAAAAATTGCTACTATCCTCTTGGCAAAGGCTTGCTTTCCCTAAATCCCTAGGAGGTTGGGGACTACATAATATCTTCTTATTATCAAAGGCCATTTCTACCAAAAATGTTTGGAGGCTCATACAAGGTACCTGTCTCTAGGCACAAGACAAAAAAAACAAATACTTCCCACAAGAATCCATAGTGGATTGGATCCACAACCCCCCCAAAAAATTCCAAAATGCATCAATCATCTGTAAATCCATTCTTTCAACCTTTCACTTGATAGGTAATTGGTTAGTTTAGAAAATTGGAAGAGATAGAACAAGCCACATAGATACAACACCTAGAAAAAACTACTTCACTATAGAAATGGTGCCACCCATAGCTATAGAAGCAGCAATCATTGTACCAAGGAGGAGTCACAATAGAGCCACATAAGTCAAACTAGATATTGAGGAAATCTCGTGTGCATCTTCATCAAAGATGAGATTTCCTCATGACTACATACCATCCAGAAAGGATGATGGCCCATCAGTCACGCTGCAGAACAATCCAGACTATATCTTGGTGACTCCAGAGATCCCAAAGGGAGTGATCATTGATGAGGACATGTTGGGGAAGGTTCCCCAATTAAAGTACGCAAATCATGACATTACAGAGGTGGAAAATTTCCCTAAAATTGCGCCCCATGCATACTTGGAAATATAGGTAGATCCACTCACAAAGTAAAGCATATTAGTTACCAAGGTTTGGGCTAGAGTATTGGAGCGAGCAGGCCTCCTCAACCTGTTCAATATCCCCCACCTTGGATGCAACAACGAAGTCAATGCATGAGTTAAACTCCTCTTATCTTGCGTGCATGGGGGGTGCATGTGGCTAGATAGGCTAATATATTTTGACATAGACTTGATAGTCAGAATCACTTGGATGCCAACTTGGGGCAAGACCCTACTTCTCCATTTGTAGATAAAAATATAGAAAGAACACATTCATAGGCTATGTGAACGAATTTCCACATGGTTAGAGGGGTGTGCAGCCTGGATGTGCCAACTATATGAAACCCAACCATATGAATGGCCACACAAATGTTAGCATGCAAGCTGCTACGAAAATGCAGAAAGGATCAAGTACTGACATGGGTCATAGTCATGACAGAGAAATGTGTAGAAGGCACTACAATGAGATGGGTACCATTCCTACTGAACCATTTCCTACTGGACTGCACAGAATACCAATATAAGGGAATGGAGTTTTACTATGCCTAAATCCTGATCTTGATTATCTTCATAGCATGGGAAAAAATAGAAGATTCATAGTTCTTAGGGATGAGAGGGAATCCATGCATCGCGGCGAAGTACCATAATTTCACATTTTCAACGAACAAGAGGAGACAAATGGAAAAAAATGTCCAATTCTTTCTCTATGGGGAAACAATTCGGGATAGTGTCTGAAGCACACCACACATGTCACTACAATTGGTGGAGGCATATGTCCCAGTCATAGAGTTTCTTCCAGAGCGACATCATATGTACATCAGAGCTAGGAAGGATCCAAGGGAAGAGTGGGTCCAAATGAAATATAAGATAGTGAAAAAAGACATCCAGTTGGTCATGCGAGATTGGGAACCAGAATGGAAGGTACCAATCGAACGAGATTTAATAATGCAAGGGGGGGACACCGAAGAGAAACAATGTGCAGATATAGAGACATACCCTCCAGGAAATGCCACATATGACATTGATCAAGGCAATGGAATAGAGGATGCACCAAAAACAGGACCAACATACCAACCTACACAACCCACACCTCAGATAGGGAGGAAAAAACAAGACCAAAGCATAGGTTCATTGGCGCGGAAGAAGAAGAAGGATGAAAAGCCATAAATCATTTACACACTAACAGATGATGACATGGATAAAATTGGAAACCGACTAAGGGATGTCTCAGAGGAAGTCCTCAAAGAGACAACAAAGAAATAAGAAGCACTCCAAACGAAGGTGCAGGATCAATGTTTGAGGCTACAACAATTATTGGAAGCATTCTGATTGACATCGGCGCAAGGATTAGGCATAGCCCAAGAAGGGACAATAGAGGAAGCACAAACTATGGTATCAACATAGCTGGCAGCAGAGTGCAGATTAATCAATATCTCGGTAGAGACAATTGGGTTACCCAACCCTGAAGTACAGGAGAAGATGACAGGACTAAGTCACATGGACCTAGTCGTCTCTTATATGCCAATGTAAGTATTATAGGGTTTTCACATGGGGATCACGGAGGAACTACATCTTCGGGTAGACACGACAACCATGGAATTGGAAAAAGTAGAAGCTGAGAAGGAGGAATTGCAGAAGCAATATACCATTGCGCTACAGTAAAAGTGCATAGTAGAACAACGAGTGGAACTCGCAGAAAAGGAGAAGAGTGAAGCAGACGGACAGGTAGAGAAATCCATGACAGAAAAGAGTGAAGTAGAAGGAAAGGTTGAGAAATCCCTAAACGACAAAGACGCAGCTGAAGTAAAGGATTCCAAATTCTTGAAGGAGAAGGAGGAAGCCAAACAGATGGCTTAGAAATTCCATGCAACAATCCAAACATTATACAAGGAGGTCCCATAAGTATTGATGGTGGTAGAGGCCACGCTATAGGAACATGTGGTAAATATTAATGAGGTTATAAAATAATTTCACATGAAGATCATGGAGTTGAAAGTGCACACAACAACATGGATGCCACTGAAAGAAAGAGAACAAAAGGAAAGGATTGTGCAGACAGCGGTAGCAAAGATCAAAATATTAGAACATGAATGCATAAAGATTTGCAATGAATGCACACTCATTTATACAGAGCTTACCACCAATCCATAACTGAAATCATTGGAAGATAATATAAGAAATAAACAAGATGAAGTGTAGTATTCCACTAAATGCGTGAATACATTAACCAGTAGAAAGAAATTCAGTGATAATGGTGAACATGCAACTGTACAAAAATTTGGAACAAAGGAAGGAAGAATGGAGGAAGGCCATCCAGAAGTTACAACCACTACAAGACGAAGACATCAAGGTGTTGGATGAGTTAGCCACTGCGTAGAGAACTATGAAATTAGAAACTCAAGACATCAAAGATAAACTTACTATTGTGACAACACAGTTGATGGAGTAAATCATGAACAAGGAAATAGAAATGACATCAACAGTACAGAAAACGAAGGACAGTATCCAGAAATTCACTGAGGCATGAAGGAGCATGACACAATAGGCCTAAGTGGCTCAAGACGTGCCATAGGTGAGTGTTGGGGGCCTATTGGGAAAGAAATTTTGGAGAATTGAACAATGAGAAGATACAAGGTACAAGGAAAGACCAGACGATCAAGAAGATCAAGAAGATCAAGAAAGACGAGAGAGGAAAGAGAAGAATATGGGGGACAAAAAATAATAGCCAGTGCAAAATTCAGGAAAACCAGTCCATCATGAGATGTATCCATCTCATAATGAGTTGTTTCCAGGTGAGCATGGGTTGTAGCAAAATCATTATGAGCTGGAAAAAAAACCTGAGAAAAAAGTATAAATATGTAAAAGACCCGCGAAGTTTGGGGATTCTTGATAGTAAGTGTTTTGTTATTTTTTTGTTGTAAGAGATGTTCAGAGAGTAAAGCAACAAAAAGAAACTACAACTGTGAATAATATTGTATGCTAATCATCTATTGTATCACAAAGCGCAATAAAAATACTCAATTATAATAAAGAAGCCAATATTTTTTGGATGTATCCCAGAGGGGGGTGAACCACGGTAACTCTGTGTATAATTATATTGATTGGAGGATTATTCATGTTTGTCTTGTGTAGATGCTTGTATTTAGTATGGATGAATGTTTATCTTTGTTGATATTATTGATAGACTAAGGCGTAGTAACCATAATTGTATGCTTAACCACTAAATATCATGAATAGGAATTTATATGCATACATAATTAATTACTGAGTCAGTTTAACAAAGATCTAGTGCGTGAAAGTATCATGTAGGTATGATAGAGTGTGTTTCCCATCTTTCCCTCACCACTGCAGAATATTGGTTCCTGCAGTTCACATAAATATACATCGAGTGAGACTTCACCTGCTTAGAGGTGATGCCAAAAGGGCCAGTGGTTGTAGGGTTTTGTTGGAGTAAGTAACTTGAACCTATGGTCTTGAACCTACCTACATGCGCACCAACAAATTGTATTATACTTAGGATTTTCTAGAATGTGTTTTGTTAGAATAGATAATAAGTCTAGAAAAGAGTCACTTCTTAGAAGCAACAAAACAGGGAATAGTTAGAATCTTTATTTAATGTACATGAACACTTGTCATACTCATATTATTATGTGATAATATGTCCATAACAAAAAATACTTTATAATTAGTATGATGAGATTATTAAAACTTTCGTTTTCTCATGCCAGAGTAATGTTGAGATTGTAACCTCTTGCATTATTGATGTAATTTATTTTCCTTAATCAATAAAATTTGTGTGTCTAAGGACACTTATGTTTTCAATTGGTATCAAATCATGGTGATGCAGTTTTGGTGAAGAGGAGATTCCAAG
>JASDQU010014837.1:177885-190778 GCA_032191745.1 Picea mariana
CTTCTGAGGCTTTGATACTTGACAGATTCTGGTGATACAAGGCTTGAAACTTCTCCAACTCTTTTCTAGTTTTCACTACTTCTTCTTCCAAAGCTTCACATCTTTCCTTCTTCTCTGATAACTATTGTTTCAGAATGTACTCTATTTTATTTGCCTCTTCTAATTCCACTTTTAGTAGGGCAACGTCTTCATTAGGTTTTTTACTGCCCTTATCAAACTTTATCAACAATTGTTTTTGCTTTCTCTTCTTAAGTCCGATTCTTTCAATCTCTTCCAAAGCACTGATCAACTCTCCTTCCAAGTCAACCACGACTTCTTCATCATTAGCATCACTTCCTATGATTTTATTATCATAATCCTCTTTGGCCATAAGCATGAAGTCATTTACCTTATCTTCACAGGAAGAGTCACTATCTGTGTCTTCTGAAGAGTCATCATTGTTTACACATAAACTTTTCTTTTTATCAAATCTTTTGGATTTGTACTTCTCTTCACCTTCAGAGTTTTGGTCCTTTTTCTTGTGTGGACACTTAGATTAAAAGTGACCTATATTTCCACAGTTAAAACATTTGAAGGGAAACTTGCCTTGGTACTTTCCTGATCCTTTCTTTAGTCTTCTCACAAAGTTTTCTTCAATTTCACCAGGCTCAGAATCCTCATTCTTATCTGCTTTAAATGATGCTTCTCTAGTGGTAGATTTATCTTTAATAATCCTCATTTCATAAGAAGTTAGAGTTCCTAGGAGTTGATCAATAGACAGAGTCTTAAGATCATTCAGTTCTTCTATTGCAAAAACTTTTGGATTGAATCTATCAGGAAGAGATCTTAAGATATTCTGAACTAATAATACATCTTCAATCTTCTCACCAAGACATTTCATGGCATTCACAAGCTCCTCAAATATTAAGAAAAAATTATTAGCTGTCACCTCCTCATTCATCTTTAGTTGTTCAAACTATAATCTGTAGGTTTGGATCTTGGCATCCTTTACCTTCTCATTACCTTCATAATGGCTATTGAGTTTGTCCCACATTGCTTTGGTAGATTCTAAGTGCATAAATTTTACAAATTTGGCTTCTGCAAGCCCACTCAGAATAGAATTCACAGCCTTAGAGTTGAAGCTAAATTATAGCGTGTCATCCTTATTAGCTAGTACAACTGGATTTACATAGCCAGTCTCTACCACATCCCAGACATCTGCACCTAAATCCATAATGTAGGTTCTCATCCTAACCTTCCAGAAGCCAAATTTTTTTCCATTGAATAGGGGGGCCTTATTGGTTGAAGTTCCTTTATGACTTGTCATGTTTAAGCTTATTGATCTATTTTTAAATAAAAGGAACCGACTCTGATACCAATTGTTGGACAACTGAGAGGGGGGGTGAATCAGTTGTCCCTGTTCTTAAACAATTATGCCCATTTTAAACTCTTTACATAACACTTAATGATGATCACAATAAATCATGGAAGTAAACAATAGAATATTCAACATCAATCGCACACATGAAATATACAGAGACAGATATTTCCTGAGGAAACCCATAAAGGGAAAAACTTCTTATTCTTGATATGATAAGTAATCTTTATTTTCTGTACATTATCATTCTTAGGATCACCAACTCCCTTTGAGGCTACCACCTCTGTTTTACAAGAAACAACTTGCTGTTAGCACCAACTCTCTGGTTTCTCTAGCACCCACTAGAAGGAAGCACCAACCCCTTGGTTTCTCTAGCACCCACTAGAAGGAAGCACCAACTCCCTGAGTGTTCCAGCACCAACTGGATGGAAGAAACAACTTATAGTTACATAGGAACCAACCTGTATAACAAAGAAAAATAGTTCTCCCTTGCACCACCATGCCACCTTGGTTTTTCTGGCTGCAACCAGATGGAAGCTACAACTCCCTGTGTTCAAGCACCTACTTGAAACTTTGAGGACACCAATCCTCCCTAGCACCTCCCTACCACCCTGAAATATAAATCTTTTCTTTCTTAAATTTATCACAGTGATACAACATTTATCTATGGCTTACCAGTCTCATCATTGCTCTACTCTACCTGCATCAATGTCTCCCTTCTTGTGCCTTCTTGAGCTTTCTGATCTTCTGCTCTGTCTCTGTATGCGCACCTCGACTTTCTCTTCCTCTCTCAAATATGCATTTCTGTTCCTTGCTTCTTCTGCGCTTTATGCTTCGTGTCTTATTTCCATTCTATGTGCTATGCCTCTTCTATGCGTTTCATCTCTTTCACACAGCATGCTTCTACTCGCATAAATCACACTCAATCGAAGAAACCCTCTCTTCTCTGTTCTATGTATATTTATCATGCCAAGTCCGTGCCCGATCATGCACCTAAATCTTCGTTCTCTCTAGAGATCATTCATAGACTTTTCTTTATCAGTGGTCATTATCCTGAGATTCTTTGGCTTCTCTGGAAGTTACAGTCTTTGATGCTTTTCCATATGTCAATTGTCTCTTTGACGATTCTTCATCCCACTGGTAGTTACCTTGAGACTCTTCAATTCCTTTGGCGATCACCTTGGAGCTCTTCGAATTCTCTGGAGGTTATACTTAGTGTGTTCATCATCAGTGGGTGTTATGATGAGATTCCTTAGCTTATTTGGAAGTCAAGACTCTTCATCTTCTCTGTCAGTTATATCCAGTCAATTATGGATTCTTTGGCTTCTAATCCTCTTGCCCCACGTGATCATTAGCGGTGACCAAACGCCTATCCAAAAAGGCGCTTCCCGATTTCTGTCTAGTAAGCGCTAGCTTCGTTTCACGATATGACCTTAGGATATGAGATTCATGTGACCATGCAATTGTGGGCATGTCCATAGGAAGTTTGAGAGAAACCCTCTTTTTGCCTTGCAACTCACTACGAGCCTCCACACGTCCTTTCTCCAAAACCGTGGTTTCAATTGCAGCCCGCTCACGAAAAATTAAGAAATGAGCATGTTCTAGCCCCACAATGGAGAAAAACTGTTGATCTCATGATATTGACGATGCTCTTGAATGGATGGTTTAGATATTTCCTCTCAAGTCTGCGAACCCTATCTCACCTACCTACATCAATGACTGAGATTTACTTCGTGATCCAGGCTCCGGGATTTTCAGATCTCAAACCTTGTTGCTGCTGACTGGATATATTATGGAATGGAAGATCTGTTGACATCTGTCCTCTTCAATCAACGTCTCTTCCTTCTTTCCTTTGTCCATGCGTGATCCTTAGTCTCAACGATCAGGTGACATGTGGCCCTTCAAACCAATGTATGAGATCGATTTTGCCTTTCGGGCTTCGGGAGTTTCGATTGTCAAACTCCACTTGCTCCCGGAGCATTTCACCCAGAGTCCACGATCCAACGAAGCATGCCCCTTTAATCCAATGGCTATCCTCTGCTTCAAGACTTCGGCCTTCGGCAATCTAAAACCTTTCTCCTTCGCATTTTCCCAGAGTAGTTTCACCCGGAGTTCACGATTCGTTGACATGTACCCTTCTGCACGATCAACGATCATAGGTGACTTTGGCACTTTGAGACTTTAGGCTGATCGCTTCTTCATTATCCTCCAGAGTGGTTACCTACTGAATAATTCATAGGCAGTGGAAACCACTTGCCGTTGTTTAACACTTCCACTTACATTGTCCTTACACTGTACTAGATCAATGCTTAAGAATGCATCTAAAGTGGTCTTCAGATTAGACGACTCGTATCCACTTTGGGACTTCGGCATTCGAGACTTTGGGACTTAGGGCATCTGCTGGTGGTAAAAATCTCAGAGTGACATCACTTGATGATGTGTCATGAGCCTAGTAGCTTCCACGTGTCACTCGGATTTGTGATTTGCACGTACCTGAAGTTCCAAATCAACTTGACACCTGTCATTGTCTGATTGTGCCATGTGTCCTTGTTGACATAGACTTGCTGACGTGATCTACTGATGTGGTCTTCTGACGTGGTCTACTGACCAACAAAACTGATCCAACGGTCCTCGTATGTCCTCCAAATCCGATGGTCCTTATTCATTTCATATTTCTGGGCTTCGGATTTTTCCAATCTCAAACCTTTCGGAGCGTAACCTCCTCATATATTTATATCCGAAGTGAATCCTATTTGTTGATCAGAATATTAGATTGATGGCTTGATATTTCTGCGATGTAGCTCTTTTGACTTATCATGTCCTTCCACTTCAAACTGATCTGACGGTTGTTGTTTACTCCGGCTCTCCGGCCTTCGGGTTTTTCAAGACTCAAACTGAAAAATCCTCGAAGTGATTTTCTCCAGAGTTAAGGATCGTGTGCCACCTATCAATATTGACGATGGATGATCCCTGCTTACTTTAGGACTTAGGGACTTTGACAAGTCCGCTCTCCTATGCTCGTCCAAAGGCTTAACCTTCATGCATTTATTTCTGGATCCAACGATTGTTGATCCTCGGTGCTCAGATCCAACGGATCAGATTTGTACTTCTCCTCTGCTCTTCCTCTGGTCACTAGGAGCCGATCTAACGGTCATAGGGTATTCAGGATTGGTGATCCAATAACCACTATTGTTCTTCCTTTTGAGATTTATGATCTCTCTGAATTAGAATATTTTCTAAGTGTTCAAAGGTCTCTACCTTTGCTCCTCCTATGATTCCTTCTCTTGGACCTCGATTGCACTTCTGAAAAGCGCAAAGCACTATCTCTTCTGAGATTTGATCTCTCTAACTTAGAATATTTTCTAAGTGTTCAAAGGTCTCGACCTTTTCTCCTCCTGTGAGCCCTTCTCTTGGACCTCGCCTGCACTTCTGGAAAGCGCAAAGCAATATCTCTTCTGAGATTTGATCTTTGCATAATGTTTTCTCCTCCTCCTGAGCTTACGATTCTTTTCGAGCTTTGATCTCTGCATACTCACGCTATTCCTCCCGATCTTTGATTTTCATACTGTTCACTTCTTCTCCTGAACTTATGCTTTCCCTATTTTCAATCATTGTTGCTTTCCTCATTATTGATTTTCTTTCCTGTAAACATACCATCGTCATTGTTGTTCTTGCCATCAATGACAAGCACATTCTTCCTATAAACATGCCAATAGACGAGTTTCACTATAATGGTCGCTTGTATTTAAGCAAACAATCAACACTTAAATCCAAGGTGCTCTCAAAGTTTCATGCTTCACCTACAACAGACCATTCAAGTTTTTACCAAAAGTTATGAATGGGTCAAACAATATTTCTTTTGGGATGGTATGAAACAATAAATCCACACCTTTGTGGCTAAATGTGATACCTTTCAACACAATAAGGGAGATACTATCAAACCTATGGGTACACTCCAACCACTTTCACTTCCACCTACTATTTGGACGAATATTTATATGGATTTGATTTTGGCTTACCCAAATCAACCAATAATTCAATCATCATGGTGGTAGTGGATCGTCTTTCCAAATGTGCTAATTTATGTGCTCTTAAACACCTGTTCACAACATCCACAATGGCTCATTTTTTTTTATCGATAATATCTTCAAACTCCATGGAATGCCTCATTCTATTGTTTCTAACTGTGATCCCACTTTTACCAACAATTTCTGGCAAGAATAATTCAAGCTCTAGGGAACTCAGTTGCATCTCAATAAAACCTATCATCCCCATACTGATGGCCAAACGAAAGTAGTCAACAAGTGTTTGGAAACATATTTGAGGTGTTTTTCATCTGAAAAACAACCTTAGTGGGTTCAATGGTTACCCCTAGTTGAATGGTGGTACAACACCTCTTACCATACTACCACTCACATGACTCCTTTTGAAACAGTCTACAGAGATAATCCACCATTGGTTCTCCCATACATACCGGGTTTCTTCAAGGTTTAAGAGGTTGACCACAATCTTACCATCCACATGAAAATTATTTGTACTCTGAAAGAAAATTTGGTAATGGATCAAAAATGCATGAAGCAAGAGGAAGATCAGTGTCGTTATGAACATCAATTTGTTGAAGGGGATCAGGTGTTTCTCTGTCTCCAACTATACAAGCATACTTCACTCAAATCCCAATAGTGTCAAAAACTTGTACCAAAATTTTATGGTCCTTATACTATTATCAAACTTGTGGGGCCAATGACCTATTAGTTATCTTTTCCCAGTCACTCCAAGATATAACCTATTTTTAATGTCTCATTCTTGAAAAAAGTGATTGGAACCAAATTCCACACCCAGAACAACCTACCAGAGTTGGATGAAGAAGGTTCTATTTAGCCACAAGTTGTCTTGGACCAGCACGACAGTCACCTCCGTCAGCACACCATCAAGGAAATTTTGGTTCACTGGAAGGATACTCCACCAGAAGATTCTACTTGGAAACCTTCTACCATTCTACAACAATTTCCTCATCTTAATCCTTGATGACAAGGATCTTTTTAAAGGGGGAGGGAATGTTAGGGACCTAACCCCTCATGTATATAGAATAATATATTTTTCATGTAATAAAGGTCGATAGTAGTTAATAAGGCCTGAATATGTTTTCCATGTAATAAAGACCGACATTAGTTAGTAAGGCCTATTTAATAATTTTGAAAAAGCCAACGTAAGAAGACCTAATAGAAGTTTCCGCTTCTAGAAATATATTCCTATAGAATGTTCTTAAGAAGATATAATTAATATAAATAAGAGTAGGATGCATGAGAAAGCTTGTCTTGAAAATTGTTGTAATAGAGATCTGGTCTGCTGGAGGTTTCCCCCTCGAAGAGGCAAGTGAACATTGCTTTCTTTTAATAAAGGTATTATTTCTGGTATTGTTCTTCTCAATATTTTGTTGTTCCATTGATATTTGTTGAACATTCATGTTTCTGCATATAATATTACATATGGTACTTTACATATGGTTTCAACCAAGGGATGAAAATAAAAAATTATTCCATTGTTTTTCCAACTGTAGGAAAAACATCAATATATTCTAGGGGATTGATATGGAGCATGGTTCCATGGAAACCACTTTCATTGAAATGGAAAAATAAGGGGTGCACTACTTCAACACTCTTTAATAAGGAATCCAAAGCCACTATTGCAACAATTCTCAAACTAGCAAGTTTTTTTACAAACTTTTTCAATCGAGAGAACAGTCATCGTCTAATGGTTGAATTCACAAAGGAAGAAATTCTTCAAACCTTACAGAGCTTCCACAACGATAAAATTCCAGGTTTGGATGGATTCCCAATAGAATTCTTTTTAGGCTATTACAAATTCATTGAAGGAAATATTTTGAAGTGGTTGAATACTCTTGCTCTACAGGTCAAACTCTAGTATCCTTTAACACAAATTTCATTTCCTTGATTCCCACGAATGAAAATACTACTAAATTTGAGAGATTCAATCCCATATATCTTTGCAAATGCATCTACAAAATAAACTCCAAAATTTTTGCTCATGGACTAAATTAAAGATATCCTCTCAAAGAAGATTTCATTCGAGCAATTTGGTTTTCTAGAAGGAAGATATATTCACGGAGTTGTGGGAGTGGCACAAGAAGGACTTCATATAATCATGACTAGAAACCAAAAATTCCTCACTCTAATGGATTACCTCTCTAAGGCCTTTGATTGGGTGAGATAGTTATATCTCAGGCTTAGTCTCATACATTTGTGTTTCTACCATGACTTTGTCACTTGGGTCCTAAGTTTTATATCTTTGGCCTCCTTTTTCATTCTTGTTAATGGAGTTGCATATCATATCTTCAAATATGAACAAGGAATTAGACAAGGATGTCCCCTATCATTGTTACTCTTCCTTCGGGCAACCGAGGGTCTCAGTAGATCACTAAAGGCAACCTATGTATATGGAAGCCTAAAAGGTATAGATTTGGGCCCATATTGTAATATTAATCACCTTCTTTTTTTTGATGACATTCTAATATTTTTTGAAGGTTCAAGGAATATGATATAAAATCTTTGCAAGATCATGGATCTCTTCTATGAAGCCACGAGAATGAAAATTAACATATTGAAATCCTTGATTTTGTTCTTGTGTTTCTTAGATATTGAAAATATATTTATCACCTAGATATTTCCTTATCAAATAGGTGAAATCGATATTGGAATTAAATATTTGGGATTTTATTTAAAATCCAATCAGTATATGAAAGCAAAATGGCCATGGCTCTTGAAAAATCTAGAGAAAAGTTAAACATCTGGTATAACCATTGGTTATCTCAGGGAGGTAGATTAGTCTTGGTTAAGGTATTTCTAGAAGCCATCCATGTTTACTGGATGTCTCTAGATTTGATTCTAAAAGGCATCCTAGACAAAATAAGACAACTATACTATCGCCTCATATGTTCTAGGAAAGTAAGAAAGAAAAAATTGCTACTATCCTCTTGGCAAAGGCTTGCTTTCCCTAAATCCCTAGGAGGTTGGGGACTACATAATATCTTCTTATTATCAAAGGCCATTTCTACCAAAAATATTTGGAGGCTCATACAAGGTACGTGTCTCTAGGCACAAGAAAAAAAAAACAAATACTTCCCACAAGAATCCATAGTGGATTGGATCCACAATCCCCCCAAAAAATTCCAAAATGCATCAATCATCTATAAATCCATTCTTTCAACCTTTCACTTGGTAGGTAATTGGTTAGTTTAGAAAATTGGAAGAGATAGAACGAGCCACATAGCTACAACACCTAGAAAACACTACTTCACTATAGAAAAGGTGCCACCCATAGATACATAAGCAACAATCATTGTACCAAGGAAGAGTCACAATAGAGCCACATAATTCAAACTAGATATTGAGGAAATCTCATGTGCATCTTCATCAAAGATGAGATTTCCTCATGACTACATACCACCCAGAAAGGATGATGGTCCATCGGTCATGCTGCATAAGAATCCAAACTATAGCTTGGTGACTCCAGAGATCCCAAAGGGAGTGATCATTGATGAGGAAATGTTGGGGAAGGTTCCCCAATTAAAGTACGCAAATCATGACATTACAGAGGTGGAAAATTTCCCTAAAATTGTGCCCCATGCATACTTGGAAATATAGGTAGATCCACTCACAAAGTAAAGCGTATTAGTTACCAAGGTTTGGGCTAGAGTATTGGAGCGAGCATGCCTCCTCAACCTATTCAATATCCCCCACCTTGGATGCAACAACAAAGTCAATGCATGAGTTAAATTCCTCTTATCTTGCGTGCATGGGGGGTACATGTGGCTAGATAGGATAATATATTTTGACACAGACTTTATAGTCAGAATCACTTGGATACCAACCTGGGGCAAGACCCTACTTCTCTATTTGCAGACAAAAATATAGAAAGAACACATTCATAAGCTATGTGAACGAATTTCCACACGGTTAGAGGGGTGTGCAGCCTGGATGTGCCAACTATATGAAACCCAACCATATGAATGGCCACACAAATGTTAGCATGCAAGCTGCTACGAAAATGCAGAAAGGATCAAGTAACGACATGGGTCATAGTCACGACAGAGAAATGTGTAGAAGGCACTACAATGAGATGGGTACCATTCCTACTGAACCAGTTCCTACTGGACTGCACAGAATACCAATATAAGGGAATGGAGTTTCACTATGCCTAAATCCTGATCTTGATTGCCTTCATAGCATGGGAAAAAATAGAAGATTCATAGTTCTTAGGGATGAGAGGGAATCCATGCATCGCGGTGAAGTACCATAATTTCTCATTTTCAATGAACAAGAGGAGACAAATGGAAAAAAATGTCCAATTCTTTCTCTATGGGGAAACAATTCATGATAGTGTCCGAAGCACACCACACATGTCACTACAATTGGTGGAGGCATATGTTCCAGTCACAGAGTTTCTCCCAGAGCGACATCATATGTACATCAAAGCTAGGAAGGATCCAAGGGAAGAGTGGGTCCAAATGAAATATAAGATAGTGAAAAAAGACATCCAGCTGGTCATGCGAGATTGGGAACCAGAATGGAAGGTACCAATCGAACAGGATTCAACAATGCAAGGGGGGGACACCAAAGAGAAACAATGTGTAGATATAGAGACATACCCTCCAGGAAATGGCACATATGACATCAATCAAGGAAATGGAATAGAGGATGCACCAAAAACAGGGCCAACATACCAACCTACACAACCCACACCTCAGATAGGGAGGAAAAAATAGGACCAAAGCATAGGTTCATCGGCGCGGAAGAAGAAGAAGGATAAAAAGACATAAATCATTTACACACTAACAGATGATGACATGGACAAAATTGGAAACCGACTAAGGTATGTTTCAGAGGAAGTCCTCAAAGAGACAACAAATAAATAAGAAGCATTCCAAACGAAGGTGCAGGATCAATGTTTGAGGCTACAAAAATTATTGGAAGCATTCTGATTGACATCGGCGCAAGGATCAGGCATAGCCCAAGAAGGGACAATAGAGGAAGCACAAACTATGGTATCAACATAGCTGGCACCAGAGTGCAGATTAATCAATATCTCGGTAGAGACAATTGGGTTACCCAACCCTGAAGTACAGGAGAAGATGAAAGGACTAAGTCACATGGACCTAGTCGTCTCTTATATGCTAATGGAAGTATTATAGGGTTTTCACATGGGGATCATGGAGGAACTACGTCTTCGGGTAGACACGACAACCAACGAATTGGAAAAAGTAGAAGTTGAGAAGGAGGAACTACAGAAGCAATATACCATTGCGCTACGGTAAAAGTGCATAGTAGAACAACAAGTGGAACTCGTAGAAAAGGAGAAGAGTGAAGCAGAGGGACAGGTAGCGAAATCCATGATAGAAAAGAGTGAAGCAGAAGGAAAGGTCGAGAAATCCCTAAACGATAAAGATGCAGTTGAAGTAAAGGCTTTCAAAGCCTTGAAGGAGAAGGAGGAAGCCAAACAGATGGCTTAGAAAGTCCATGCAACAATCCAAACATTATACAAGGAGGTCCCATAAGTATTGATGGTGGTAGAGGCCACGCTATAGGAACATGTGGTAAATATTAATGAGGTTATAAAATAATTTCACATGAAGATAATGGAGTTGAAAGTGCACACAACAACATGGATGCCACTGGAAGAAAGAGAACAAAGGGAAAGGATTGAGCAGACAGCGGTGGCAAAGATCAAAATATTAGAACATGAATGCATAAATATTTGCAATGAATGCACACTCATTTATACAGAGCTTACCACCAATCCATAACTGAAATCATTGTAAGATAATATAAGCAGTAAACAGGATGAAGTGTAGTATGCCACTAAATGCGTGAATACATTACCACCAGTATAAAGAAATTCAGTGATAATGGTGAACATGCAACTGTACAACAATTTGGAACAAAGGAAGGAAGAATGGAGGAAGGCCGTCTAGAAGTTACAACCACTACAAGACGAAGACATCAAGGTGTTGGACGAGTTAGCCACTGTGCAAAGCACTATGAAATTAGAAACTCAAGACATCGAAGCTAAACTTACTGTTGTGACAAGACATTTGATGGAGTAAATCATGAACAAGGAAATAGAAATGACAACAACAGTACATACAACAAAGGACAATATCCAGAAATTCACTAAGGCGTGAAGGAGCATGACACAATAGGCCTAAGTGGCTCAAGATGAGCCATAGGTGAGTGTTGGGGGCCTATTGGGAAAGAAATTTTGGGGAATGGAACAATGAGAAGAGGAAAGGTACAAGGAAAGACCAGAGGATCAAGAAGATCAAGAAGATCAAGAAAGACGAGAGAGGAAAGAGAAGAATATGGGGGACAAAAAATAATAGCCAGTGCAAAATATAGGAAAACCAGTCCATCATGAGATGTATCTAGCTCATAATGAGTTGTTTCCAGGTGAGCATGGGTTGTAGCCAACTCATTATGAGCTGGAAAAAAAACCTGAGAAAAAAGTATAAATATGTAAAAGACCCGCGAAGTTCGGGGATTCTTGGTAATAAGTGTTTTTTTTTTTTGTAAGAGATGTTCAGAGAGTAAAGCAACAAAAAGAAACTACAACTGTGAATAATATTGTATGCTAATCATCTATTGTATCATAGAGCGCAATCAAAATACTCAATTATAATAAATAAGCCAATATTTTTTGGATGTAGCCCGGAGGGGGGTGAACCACGATAACTCTGTGTATAATTATATTGATTGGAGGATTATTCATGTTTGTCTTGTGTAGATGCTTGTATTTAGTATGGATGAATGTTTATCTTTGTTGATATTATTGATAGACTAAGGCGTAGTAACCATAATTGTATGCTTAACCACTAAATATCATGAATAGGAATTTATATGCATACATAATTAATTACTGAGTCAGTTTAACAAAGATCTAGTGCGTGAAAGTATCATGTAGGTATGATAGAGTGTGTTTCCCATCTTTCCCTCACCACTGCAGAATATTGGTTCCTGCAGTTCACATAAATATACATCGAGTGAGACTTCACCTGCTTAGAGGTGATGCCAAAAGGGCCAGTGGTTGTAGGGTTTTGTTGGAGTAAGTAACTTGAACCTATGGTCTTGAACCTACCTACATGCGCACCAACAAATTGTATTATACTTAGGATTTTCTAGAATGTGTTTTGTTAGAATAGATAATAAGTCTAGAAAAGAGTCACTTCTTAGAAGCAACAAAACAGGGAATAGTTAGAATCTTTATTTAATGTACATGAACACTTGTCATACTCATATTATTATGTGATAATATGTCCATAACAAAAAATACTTTATAATTAGTATGATGAGATTATTAAAACTTTCGTTTTCTCATGCCAGAGTAATGTTGAGATTGTAACCTCTTGCATTATTGATGTAATTTATTTTCCTTAATCAATAAAATTTGTGTGTCTAAGGACACTTATGTTTTCAATTGGTATCAAATCATGGTGATGCAGTTTTGGTGAAGAGGAGATTCCAAG
>JASDQU010014837.1:200137-214579 GCA_032191745.1 Picea mariana
CTAATCTAAATCACAACTAATGGCCTAAAGCCGACATAAATAAAATAACATTACTAATCTAATATGCCCCAATTAAGTGGTAATGAGCCAATATTAGGGCTATATTAGGGCTTAACAACGGTAAGCTCATTTCCAAAACTGGGAAATTTGTTTTCCTGATGATCCACCCTCAGGGAAAGAAGAAGACTGTGGCCACAACCTCCAGACAGGGCTCCTCTGCACGACAAAAACAAATGGACAAGGTCATGGAGGAGTACTGGGACATCTTCACCTCCCCCACAGGGGTGCCTCTGTACTGTCAGGTCAAGAACCCCATCAATCTGACCCCAAGTGCGCCGCTGCCTAATGGATCAATCTATCGACGCTCTGTTCTATAGAACAATGAAATCAAGAGACAAATCCAGGAGCTGTGTAATGCCCTTCATTAGGGCTTCAAAGTTAAATGGTAAATTTGCAATCTAAATTACTTTTCTTTTCTTGAACATGACATCTAATTTCTATTTCTATTTTTCATTACAACAAATCTATCTAATTTATGTTGATGTTCTTAGCAAATTAATCACTTAAATATCAAATTCTCAAATTATAGAGTCCCAAAATAGTCACAAAACAGATTACACAACATATTACACATTTTCCATACATAGATACATATCATAACTTTCATTCTTAACAAAATTAATACTGGTAAAATACCTCTTGAAGAAGAAGTTTGTCCCTTTCTTTCCCGTTGTTGCTAATTGCCTGAAAACTGCTTGAAACTACCTGAAAACTGAATCTTTTCCTCCCAACCAGCTACTAACAGAGCCTCTCCGGCTCCCTAGCTCCAAGAACCCTTGCGGTTTCCTGGCCCCCGAGCCCAAAACTCCCAGCAACAGGTGCCCCTGTGACAGTCCTCCAACAAGCTCCTCAAGCAAAACTAGTAATACAATTCTCCAACAAGCTCCTCCCCAATAAAACCAGAAATACAGTCCTCTAGTATGAAAAATAATGCTCCCAAAAACCAAAGTTCCTTCCCGAGTGTTTTCCCCCCCTTCTTATCCTACTTTCCCCCCTTCCTTATTCACCGCCTTCTCCCTTCATTAAGTCTCACCCACCTTATCCCTCCATTAAGTGTCAACCACCTTATCCCCTTTTCATTAATGGGTCATCTACCGATATACTTAGTCTCAAAATGAAAATTATTAATTTATTAAATCAATATTCCTTAAACAAATATTTAATCATGATTATTAATTGATTAATTAATTAAACTAATATACATTAAACAAATATTTAATCAGGACAATTAATTAATTAAACTAATATACATTAAACAATTATTTAAATCATGACAATTGATTAATTACTTAGGGTTGTTACATACACCCACCCTTTAGGAAACTTCGTCCCAAAGTTAAAGTATTTTATGATACAAGGGAAAAAGACACATGGTTCACACATTCATATCCAATAAACAACATTATCAGTAAGTAAGCCAAGAAAACTCATACATACTAGTGTACATGTGCAAGAAATGCATGTGTAGCTAGTACATACAAGTCTTGTGCATGTACTTATAACAATAACTATCACCTCTATAGTAATTTATGTATGCATACAATCCAATCAACAAGGCTATTCATTTTATAAAAGATAATAAACCAATCAAATGTTTGCAAAATCCCTTAATTACAATAATCTAGCTCAAAATTTTTATTTAGAAAATTATAGTTTAGTTAAGTAATTATGAATATACATATATACACATTTTATTTTCAGAGGGAAAAACAATAAATTCCACCATAAGACATATCTCCATACACTCTCAACTATTTCTATTCATCCTTCCTCCCTAACTTACTTCCATCTTCCATTCGTATCCTTCCTTTGCTGGACTATCTTGGAGCGTCAACTATATTGAACTAACTCCAAATAGAACCCGTAAGCAGAAGTGTCACTATCTTGACCAAGCTTCCCCAGCAGGCATCTGACAGTCATCATCACACGTCTAGGGGAGCATGAGCTAACACCATCCTCCCATGACTCCAGGTTTCAGAGGATACACGGTGGGAAATGCCTCCACCCCTCCTAACAAGACTAGGGTTCACACCCTACAATGGAATATACAATGGCACCATGTTGTTGGGAATTTTGTCATCGTTTATTCAGTTTTAGGCAGTCTCACCACCTAAAATCCTGCACTGGTCCACATATCATAGCTATGCATTCAAACCAATATAATTTCACATACAAAGATTCATACCATACTGTTTCTCGGTCGGTGGTCATGACATCCACTTTCATTACCATTATCCCTGGGCTATTTCATAGCCCATTGACCTGCAGATTAGTCTATAACACAAACTCATACATATCTATGCACTATCATAATGTAAATGCATTCGACCATAATCTCAATTCGGTATCCAGGTACCAACAACTTTAATGTCAAAATTTCCAAGTTAGAAATAGATCTCATAATATCCCCATAATTCAATTAACGTTACCCGTTCATAAGATTTTCATTTACATAATAGATTGCATCATATCCACCATCATTCACATAACGTTAAACATTCATAGATTTCACATTCACATAATAGATTGCATCATATCCATCATCATTTAAGTGACATTTAAACGTTTATAGAATTTGCATTCACATAGTAGGTCGCATCATATCCATCATCATTCAAATAACATTTAAACATTCATAGAATTTACATTCACATAGTAGGTCGCATCATATCCATCATCATTCAAGTGACATTTAAACATTTATAAAGGTTCATACGTCTTAAAAGTTCAAGTATATCATTAATAGTTTTACTGTGAATAGAACATAAGGTGATTAGGCCTCAAGTAATCCTAGCTGTCTAAGTCAAAAGGTGGTGTTACATACACCCAATCTTCGAGAAACATATTCTTAAGGTGGTCAAAAAAGTGAGGGATAATCTTGTCATAATGTCTCGACATCCTCCCAAGTAGCATATCCTGGACTATACTTGTCCCACTTGACCTTAACTTGGTCTACCATACGGTTCCTGAGTTGTTGGACTCTATGGTCCAATATGCGTAATGGCTCTACCGTGAGGTTTCCCACATCCGATACCCGCAATTCCTTCCAATTTAGTTTATGTGACTCGTCAACAACATAATGACGTAGAACAGATACATGAAAAAAATTATGAGTTTTATGCAAGTGGGGTGGCAGTACGAGACGATAGGCAACGGGTCCAATTTTCTCTTAGATTTTGAACGGTACTATAAATTGAGGTGACAACTTTGTCCCCTTCCCGAACCGAATGGTACTTGTATTAGGCCTGATACGAATGAAAACCTGATCTCCCACTTTATAACTTCGGTCAGTCCTGTGTGCATCCGCATAACTTTTCTGTCTATCTCGTTCTTCCTTTAGTTTCTACCTAATCTAAATCACCTGTTCCTCCATCTCTTGAATCAATTCTGGCCCAACTGTTACTCGGTCTTCTAATCTTTCCCAACTCAATGGTGTTCTACATGGCCTTCCATATAGAGCTTCGTAGGGTGGCATTCCGATGGAGCTATGAAAATTGTTATTGTAGGTGAACTCTACCAAAGGTAGGTACTCCTCCCAATGGGTTTGATTATCCATGACATACATCCTAAGCATGTATTCCATGAATTGATTTACTCTATCAGTTTGCCCATCTGTTTCAGGATGATAAGTTGTGCTTAAGTTCAACATAGTCCCCAATGCTGACTACAAACTTGTCCAAAATCTAGAAGTGAATATGGAGTCCCTATCTGAAATGATCTTCTTAGGTATCCCATGCAAACGGATGAACTCACTTACAAACACGTGTGCCACATCAGTGACATCGTAAGTGTCTCTAACGGGAATAAAATGAGCACTCTTGGTCAACTTATCAACTATCACAAGGATGACATTGTGTCTATGAGATGTGAGCGAAAACCCCACAACAAAATCCATAGAAATGACTTCCCACTTGGTCATAGGAACGTCATGTGGTTGTAGGAGACCTGTCGGGTGATGGTGGTCGACTTTCACTTGTTGACACTCTAGGCACTTGGTGACGAAATGGACTACATCACGCTTCATGCCTACCCAAAAGAAGAGCTTCCTCATGTCTGCATACATTTTCTTCACACCTGGATGTGCACAATAAAGTGCTCTATGGGATTCCTTCAGTATGATGCTTCGAATATCCCCACTTTTGGGGATGTACATCCTTCCTCAATATCTGAATAGTCCATTTGCTTCCAGGCTATATCCATCATACTTTGGATCCAACTGCCTTCCACTCTCGAGGTTTGAAGTAACCTTTAAATACCAACTGTCTCCAAGGAGTTGCGTCAGCACATGTTCCCTCAGATTGACTTTTAAGGGTACCAAGGAGAAGACACGTGGTCTCCTTCTCAAGGCATCCACGACCACATTTTATTTTCCCTTGATGTATGAAATACCAAAATCATATTCACTCATAAACTCACTCCATCGCCTTTACCTGGAATTCAGATCCCTTTGAGTGAAGAGATGTTTTAAACTTTGATGGTCCGTTTTGAGCTCAAAGTTTCGCCCCACTAGATAGTGCCTCCAAATTTTCAAAGCTAGCATTACAACTGCCAACTCTAAATCATGATTAGCATAAAGCTCCTTGTGTTTCTTCAACTTCCTTGACACATAAGCTATCACTCCTCCATTTTGCATTAGCATGGCCCCCAACCCTTGATTCGAGGCATCTGTGAAGACTGTGAAGTCCTTTTCCATATCCGACACTCGTAGAATTGGCACACTAGTTAGTAACCTCTTAAGCTCGATGAATGCACTATCACATTATTCTGTCCATTCATAGCTAACCCCCTTGCGCTGCAAAGTGGTGATGGGTTTCGCTATTTTAGAGAACCCTTCCACAAATCTCCGATAATAACCTATTGTCCCCATGAAGCTTCTTACTTCATGAGCATTTTTCAGCACTGGCCATTCGATAATGGCCTTTACCTTTTCTGAGTCCACAGAGATTCCTTCACTAGAAATGATATGACCTAAATAGTAAATTTCTTTCTGGAAGAAGGAACACTTTGACAACTTCCCATATAATTTGTTCTCTCTAAGGCAGGACAACACTACTCGTAAGTGTTCCTCATGTTCTCTTTCGTTCTTGGAATAGATGAGGATATCATATAGAAAGACTTGTACAAAGTGGTTTAAGTATTTTCAGAATACACCATTCATGAGGCTCATGAATACTGCTAGCGCATTGGTCAATCCAAAAGGTACTACAACTAACTCGTGAGTCCCAAACCGAGTTCGAAAGGCAGTTTTAGGAATATCGCCTTCGTTAATCCTTAACTAGTGATACCTTGATCATAAATCAATTTTTGAGAATACCATTACTCCTTTCATTTGATCAAAGAGATCATCTATTCATGGCATTGGGTACCTATTTTTCACTGTAGCACGGTTCAAGTTGCTATAATCTATACATAGTCGTAAGAAACCATCCTTCTTCTTCGCAAAGATTACTGGTGCACCCCAAGGTGAGACACTGGGCCTTATTAGCCCTAAGTCGAGTAGCTCTTTCAATTGCATCTGCAACTCACAAAGTTTTGGTGCTGTCATCCTATACAGAGTCTTGGAAATTGGTTTTGCAGCAGGTTTTAGCTCAATAGTAAAATCAAACTCCCTCTCAGGAGGTAACCCTGGTAACTTGTTCGGAAAAACATCCTTAAACTCTGACAATACTGGGTACCGATCCAAGTAGAGTCCTTTCCTTTCACTCACTGCTTCCACTACATAAAGTCGACACCCTTGCCTCATGCATCGCTTAACCTTCATAGTTGAGATAAAGCGTAGAGACACCTTTCTCCATACACCATGGATCTCTACTAGCCTTTCTTCATCGTCAACACAAAGCACCCTTTTTGCGAAACAATCTACCATAGCTCGATGGGCTTCTAACCAATCCATTCCAATGATTAGGTCATACGTCCCGAGAGTAGTGATGTATACCTTCAACCTGGTAGTACACACTCCCAGGTCTACTAAACAATTATCAACTCTAGGTCCTACTGCTTGTTTTTCCCCCGAAGCCATCTCGACTTGTTTAAATTCATCGTGCTCGTAGGCTGCCAACCCACTCTTTTCTAATGCAGAAGGTGAAATGAAACTATCTGTAGCACCAGAATCAAATAAAATTTTAACATTGATATGATTTAGCGTACTTGACGACTCCACCACCGTGGATTGATGTTCTGCTTGGCGATTATTAACTGCTGCATAAATCTAGTGGTTGCCACTTGCTCTTCCCATCAGGTCCTTTCCTTCTCTATGCACAAATCCTTGTTGCAACTCTGGGCATTCATGCTGGTAATGGGGTCCTCCACATCCCCAACATGTAACACGAGATTGAACCTGTGCATTACTCTGTGATGGTATTTGAAATAAGTTCCTTCCCCTAGAACCCCTGCTCCTACTAGCTACTCCTTGAGAAGGTCGTGGACATGCCTATGTCATTGGTGATGAGCGGGATGCTACACATGCTGCCATTGAAATACTGGTAGAAACTGTCCTTGGTGCGACTCTATTACCATAAGGAGGTGATCCATAACTCCCTCCCCTGAAGAAGGTCCTAGGGGCCTTCCCCATGTATACAAGATGATGCGTAAAGGTCGATCTCATACCTCCATTTAATTTCATGTGTTCCTCCGTATAACGTGCATTTTCAACTGCTTCCGCTACTGAAGACGGTTTCCACATCCACACCATGGCCTTTATCTTAGGGTTTAACCCATAGACAAAGCGTTTTGCCTGTCGTTGATCATTATCCAAGTATGAAACATATTTCGCCAACTCCATGAACCTGATCTCGTACTCTTCCATGGTCCTGTTCCCCTGTACTAGAGCATGAAATGCTCCCACTTGTTGTTCCTCATAGTAAGCTGGTAGATATTTCCTTCGGAATCTTTTCTCAAAAACTTCCCAAGAGACGGTGTCTGGGGTAAGGTGCAACTGCCTCTTCAGGTTTCCCCACCAATTCAAGACACTGTCCCTCAACTGAAAAATCGCTATCTTCGCCTTGGATGTGGAAGCATAGTCTCTTAAGGAGAAACATCGTGTCATTCCTTCCAACCATGCCTCTGCACGTTCATTGGCACGACCCCCGGTGAACTCTGGAAGTTTGATCTTCTGCAGTTCTCTAGTGATGTCCTCGAGTGGAGGCCCTCCCCCTGAATCCCTCAAGGCTTTAGGATTACCCATTCCAGATGGTGGGGGATCCACTTCAATCCCTGCTGGTTGACGCCCCTTTAAAGTCTCATTTATGGCCTCCAAGGAGCGCAAAATGGGAGCTAATCCAGGCGATGGTGGTGGCAGCGTTGGCGGTCCCTACGATGATGCCCCTCTACCTCGATTTCCTCAAGTCCTAACCATCCTGTGTAATTGAATCTGCATCAATCAAAATTTTGTCAAGGAGAGTGTAAGACAATTCACATTTGTGCAACTTAAACTTGAAAACATAGGGTTAGGCGTAAGTTTTTTTTTACTTGTCTGTAAATAGACGTTACTCTCTTTAGGGGAAGGGGCTAGGTCATGGTTAAAGCATCTAAGCTTGATGTCTTCGCCTAAGAAAACTACTGACTCCCTCACCTAGTAGCTACACTAGCACTGTACCACACTCGCCAATTCCCTTAACTTACCTTCCTAGTGCGCATGAAGCCCCCCCCCCCCGCTTATCCTGGTCTAAGACCTTAAACTTTTCGCTTAAAACTAATTAATTTGATCTTGCACATAATTAATCATTAAATATGTACTTAATTATTAACTTAATTACTCACTTTGATTAATTAATCAGTCTAATTAATTAGTCACTAGTTAATTAATCACTAAAATCATTAGTTGAAATAAAATTTAAAATTTAAAATCAAACCCATTTTAGACTTTAAAATAAATAAAAAAATAAATTTTAAATAATTAAACTTTACACTAAAACATTATTTTTAAAAATTTAATTGTTTTTTTTTAAATAATTACAATTAATTTAAATTTAAATGAATAGAAATAAATAAAATAATAATAATAAAAAAATATAATTAGAATTAAAATATAACAACGAAGAATTTTTATTTTTATTTTAAATAATTTGAAAATTAAAAAAAAAATAGGGCATCGTGGGTCCTCGCATGAGGCCCACGTGCCCTTCTTCCCTCGCCCTTAGCTCCTAAACCCTACATTCACTTGCCCCCAAACCCTAAGGCTCCCTACCTCCCTTGCCGCCTCTCCCTTTTCTGCAACTACGACAGAGGTTTTCTTCTTCTCAGTAAAGTTTACAACAGGTTGAGGGCCCAAAATCCCTTTCAGAGATGCTGTCAGTTCTTCAGAGGGTAGTAGAAGAAAGTGAGTCTATGTGCAGGCTGCAATGTTTTCATTCTGGAAAGGGGATCCAGAGGAGACAACCAACTCTATATCTACCAGAGGCAGCGACGTTCACCCAGGGAATCACTTGCACGATGAGATTAGCGGATTTCAGGTGGTTCCGTGCTTGTTGCAGCTCGAATTGAAGAGGAAGAGAGGAGGCATTATCAAATGGCATGGAGCCCGAGAAAGGCCATATATTACGCAGGTCCTTGGCTCCGTGCTTTGTTCTGCATGTTGAAGAACTAGTGCCCTTGTGGGCTCTTCTCCTTCGTAACTACGCACTGGTCGCTTGGAGCTTGTCCTCGTGGGATCTTCCCTTGATGCGCTTGACCAACAGGTCGTGGTTTCGAGTCCCAAGAGCACGAAAACGTGGTGCATTGGTGAAATCTCTCTTGCCAAAGCGTTGGCTTAGTGGTGGTTGTGGGTTCAAAACCCATGTCCACACACATAGTGCGTTGTTGGTTTGGACCATTCTGAAAGCTTGACGCTTAGTAATGGGTCATGCTCTGACGCGTTACGAAAAGAAACGCCCTTCTAGGCTCCTCGTCCATTTGACTTGGTGCTTGTGAGCTATGCTCTGACTTGGCATCTTCTTCTACGCTGCGAGGATTGTGGTTTTTGGGCGAACAAGCTTATAGAATTTTTGGAATTGTTGCAGTTTTGGCCATTCAGTCACTGTAATCGGCTTTAGAGTAGGATGTTGAGTTGTGAACATCCATATTACTGTATCATATGAACCAATTTTTTGTAAATTTCTGTACATTTCAGGCGGTCAAATTCATTTATGTTTTGCAAAAGGATTCTATTGATCTTTTATTTATGGTATTTCCTGTCAAGAGATTAACTCTTGGCAGGAAATCTAAATGCATGATGTTCGTTCAACTTGTCTTTTTTTTTTGTTATATTTATTTGCTAGACAGGAGAAATTTAATCTCAGAAGTTCAAGAGGACAAGCAAAAGTTATTGGCACAGTTATATGTGTCGGTGGTGCAATGATCATGACCTTCTACAGAGGTCCCGAACTTCATTTTTTTTTTTATATCGCTGGTATGAAAAGCCATCGAATCACATACAGATCTAAGCCTATTATTATACTAGGCTCCATCCTGATCTTTGTGGGTGTTGTGGTTTGGGCTGCGTATATTGCTTTTCGGGTGATCTTTATCATCTTTACTTGCATTTTCAGTTCTATCTATCCCATCCACTGATATTATTCTCCTTATAATTCCTTGACTGTTGATGGTATGATTGGTGAAATTCAACACAGGCACCAGTTCTGAAGAGGTATCTGGCTCCGCTATCATTAACAACACTCAAGACTGTTGTTAGTGCAGTAGAATCTTCTCTAATTGTTGTTATCTCCGAGCATAAGAAGTCCAGTCTCTGGGCTATAGGATGGAATATGGAGCTTCTTAGGGTCGTATACTCGGTAAGGATCTTGACATTGGACAGAAATTGTTCATTGGAATAGAAAGGTTTCACAACATTACAGATTGAATATAGCATCAACATATTAATTGGATCAATCCCTAGTACTTAGATTGATTGGTAAATATATTGAATTCTCCAGGGAATTGTAGGTTCTGCACTGCCTTTTTTTTTAAATATCTCGGGGTATAAGCAAAAAGGGCCTGTGTTCATGGCAGTATTCATCCCACTAACCACGATCGTCACTACAATCTTGGAGCTTATCATTAGCATCAAGCATTTCCACTTTTAGTGATCATGCGACCATTGAAATATTTCTGAAGGATAGAGTATTGGACCTTACTCCTGTATATTACCAACTTTGATAAATAATATTAGTGTTATTTTGTAAAAAAATAAATCAGCTATTAAGGTGACTCAGATTTTCATAGAACTTAGAAGGGAATGGCCTAGTTATGCCTATGATTTGTTGTCAAAGAACTATAACCATTTCTGTGATTCATTTTGTGAAAAACTTGGAGTATAGAAACTTCCATGTAAGGAGGTCTTTATTTTCTTTCCAGACATTCTATTGAGATGCATGTACATGATAATTGTATTGCCAATTAAATTATTGTAAATATAACACGGATAACTCCAATTCATGTTGTCTCAGTTAAATATACGTTCTTTTGTACCACCTACCCCTTCATCTTACCACAGATCTAAGTATTTCTGGGTTATTTTTTTTGTTGTTGTTAAAGGGATGTAGTTTTTTTTTGTTAAAGGCTGTAAGGGTTTCAAGGTTACATGCCCAAGTTTTCATGATGGTTTTTCATGGTTGTTTAAAGATCATAAGGCATAACACTCAGTGAAGGGTCAAGAGGATGGGTGGGTGGGTAGGCCCTTGGCCCCAGATTTTAAACTAGGGCTCTAATACCATGTGTAATGCCCTTCATTAGGGATTCAAAGTTAAATGGTAAATTTGTAATCTAAATTACTTTTGTTTTCTTGAACATGACATCTAATTTCTATTTCTGTTTTTCATTACAACAAATCTATCTAATTTATGTTGAAGTTCTTAGCAAATTAATCACGTAAATATCAAATTCTCAAATTATAGAGTCCTAAAATAGTCACAAAACATATTACACATTTTCAATACATAGATACATATCATAAATTTCATTCTTAACAAAATTAATACTGGTAAAATTCCTCTTGAAGAAGAAGTTTGTCCCTTTCTTTCCTGTTGTTGCTAACTGCCTGAAAACTACTTGAAACTACCAGAAAACTAAATCTTTTCCTCCCAGCCAACTAGTAACAGAGCCTCTCTAGCTCCCTAGATCCAAGAACCCTTGCAGTTTCCTAGCCCTCGAGCCCAAAAATCCCAGCAACAGGTGCCCCTGTGACAGTCCTCCAACAAGCTCCTCAAGCAAAACTAGTAATACAATCCTCCAGCAAGCTCCTCCCCAGCAAAACTGGAAATACAGTTATGAAAAATAATGCTCCCAAAAACCAAAGTTCCTTCCCGAGTGTTTCCCCCCCCTTCTTATCCTACTTTCCCCCCTTCCTTATTCACCGCCTTCTCCCTTCATTAAGTCTCACCCACCTTATCCCTCCATTACGTGTCAACCGCCTTATCCCCTTTTCATTAATGGGTCATCTACCGATACACTAAGTCTCAAAATGAAAATTATTAATTTATTAAACCAATATTTCTTAAACAAATATTTTATCATGATTATTAATTGATTAATTAATTAAACTAATATACATTAAACAAATATTTAATCACGACAATTAATTAATTAATTAATTAATTAAACTAATATACATTAAAAAATTATTTAAATAATGACAATTGATTAATTACTTAGGGTTGTTACAAGTTGATGCAGAAAGGTCACATCCGGCCAAGTTCATCGCCCTGTGGGAGCCTGATCATGTTGGTGCAGAAGAAGGATGGGACTTGGAGACTATGTATTGACTATCGGGCACTAAACAAGATCACTGTCTAGAATAGCTACCCGATCCCACAGATTGATGACCTTCTGGACCAACTCAAAGGGGTGAAATGTTTCAACAAGATCGACTTGAAGTCTGGGTATCACCAGGTACCAATCGAACCGTCTGATGTGTGGAAGATTGCCTTCAAATCCAAGGAGGGCCTTTTCGAATGGATGGTCATGCCTTTCGGGTTGACGAATGCTCCCGCAACCTTCATGAGGTTGATGGACAACATCTTGCGGCCATTCACCAACTCATTTGTAGTAGTGTACTTGGATGACATCCTGATCTTCAACCGGACTTGGGAAGAGCACCTCCACCACATCCGACAGGTACTCCAGACACTACGGAAACACAAGTTGTGTGCCAATTTGGAGAAGTGCACTTTTGGAATGACCCAGGTTCAGTATCTAGGATACATTATTGATGAGTGTGGGGTGCATGTGGATACAACCAAGATCCAAGTCACTTGGGATTGGCCAACATCGACCACTCTAACAGAGCTTCACAACTTTCTGGGTCTTGCTAATTTCTACCATAGGTTCATTTTGGGATTCCCTCATATCACTTGGCCCTTGAGTCAAGTCACTAAGGGAGGAGAGAAAGCAAAATTATTTTGGTTGGAATCTCAACAAAAGGCGTTCACAGAATTGAAACATCACCTCTATTGCGCCCCAGTGCTCATACCTCTATTGCGCCCCAGTGCTCACATTACTAGACTTGCAACAACCATTTGATATCGAGACATATGCCTCTGACTATGATATTGGGGCAGTTCTTACTCAGCAGGGGCATCTAGTGGCATATCACAGTGCGGCATTGTCCGACACTGTCTGAAAGTATCCAACTTATGACAAAGAAATGTATTCGATTTTGTAGGCTTGTTGACAATGGAAGCATTACATTTTGGGGAAGGAAATGATCATCCACACAGACCACTGACCCCTGCACTTCATACAAACACAAGGGAAGTTTTAAAAAGATCACCATCAAAAGTGGTCCACATATGTACACAAATTTCATTTGAACATCAAGTACAAGAAGGGAAGCACAAATAATGTTGCAGACTGCCTCAGTCGACCACCAATTGTGGCAATAACCACCGTGCTCAACTCTTTTGGGCATGAGACTTTTGCTGCTTCTCTACAAGAGTGATCCATATTTTGGCCACACATACAAGGCACTCTTGGAGGGTAACCGAGTTCCAAATTTTCACCTCCAGGATGCAATACTATGTCAGCTGGGCAACCTTTGTGTTCCTTCAAGCGAGCGTGCCAAGATGATTTGGAAAGTGCACTATAGTCGAGTCACTGGGCATTTTGGGGTCAAGAAAATAGTGGCAGTGCTGAAAAAGTATTTCTATTGGCCAAACCTTTGACAGGATGTCGAGAAGTACATCAAATCATGCACTGCCTTTGCCATTGCCAAACTGACCATCAAGAATCAAGGCCTCTATACTCCGCTGCCTACCCCTAGTCGACCTTGGGAATCCATATCCATGGATTACATGTCGGTCCTTCCTTATACTAAGAATGCCAATGACTCTGTTTTCATGGTCGTCGACATATTCTCAAAGATGGCCATTATGGCGGCCTGCAAGAAGAATATCACAACAGAAGCCACTGCTAAACTCTTCTTTGAACGAGTGTGGGTACACTTTGGGATTCCACAGTCTATCATCTTAGATCGGAAAAACAAGTTACTCAGTACATTTTGGTCTGGCCTCTGGTCAATGCTGGACACCAAGCTCACCAAGTCCACAGTTTTCCATCCCCAAACTAATGGCCAGACATAGGTCGTCAACAGGATGATCGTACACATTTTTCGAATGTACAACTCAAAGCATCCACGTACATGGGATGAGAGCCTCCCCTATGTACAACATAGCTATAACCAGGCCCTCCACAACTCAACCAACCACAACCCCTTTCAAGTGGGCTTGGGATTCCAACCATTATGTCCCATTGACGTAGCCATACGATTTGCAGCTACTCAGGCTGATTCGGCTCATGTCCAGTTTGAAGCTGTCAAGGCGAACAACTTTATTGAGTGCATTCAGCACATTCGCCAACAAGTTATGACATATTGGACAAAGCAAATGCTAAGTACAAACAATGTCATAATCAACATCGGGTGCAACACAACTTCCAGGTGGGCGACAAAGTGTGGCTACATTTGCAGAAGGAGCACCTCGCTGGACCTAACCGCAAGCTTTGCCCACTCCAATATGGGCCATACACCATCACCAAGGCTATAGGGTACAATGCCTTTGAGCTCAATATCCCACCATTCCTTGGTTTTCACCTAGTGTTCAATGTGGACCACCTTCGACCTTTCTTTCTACCTCTATTGGACACATCTGACATGGAAGAACAACTCACACCAACAGAGTTAAACCTAGACTGCATGGAAAAATCCACAACTGATCAGATCATGGACACACAGATCAAGAACACCCACCAGCAGAGGATCCAACTATATTGAGTTTTCAAAGCAGGCCAACTCCTTCACCAGGGCACGTGGCTCACCAAGGACCAAGTTCAGTAGAAGTTCCCTCATCTCATGGAGGAACTCAACGCAATGGGGACCATTTCTTCCTAAGGGGGGAAGAATGATCCAGGTGGATA
>JASDQU010014838.1:6965-20657 GCA_032191745.1 Picea mariana
CCTGAACATTAGAACATTTAAAACTTCAATGAATGTTAAAATAAATGTCCAATTTTTTGACAAAGAAGAGATGAGGTTCACCGGGCTATTCAGTGAAACCCAAAAGGTTTTTCTTGGTTTTATGAGGATCTTCATGGTTTTGATCCTGGTCTTCTTTAGCATATTATGAAACTAAATTGACAAAAATAGGAACTTGTTAACTCTGCACTGGAACAACCCTTTCGAATTGATTTGAGATATTTCTTAAGGGTTGGATTTTTTTTCCAGCCCACCCTAAATGGATCTCAATTTGGGAATCAGCCTCGAGGACAACTGATAATATCATAACTTGTATTAGTCTTCAAAATTTAAGGAAAGAGATTATGAAAAATCCCTTCCCCCCTCTCAATATGGAAATGTTTTTGCAGCAGGTTGTAGAGTCACAATTAAGACCCTTACTTGACAGTCTGTTTGGTTACAAGAGAATCAAAGTGAAAGGGGAAAATGCTCAGAAAACCACTTTCATTACGAATTGCGATACCATGCCTTACAAATGTCGGCTTTTTATCTTACTTGATACAGGTATTTCTTTTAAAAAACCTATGCACATGACTCTCGATGAGTTGGTTAGTCTCCATCTCTATCTTGATGATCTAATTGTGCGTGTCAAGGGAATGATGATTACATCAGATTTCCAAGTGATCGGTCCTTTCCAAATTTATTTTGTCTTCGATACTAACTCTTATATCTTAAAATATTTACAAGAGCAATTGTTTCCCTACAGTGCTAACAACCCTCGCTTGAAATATTGTGAGGAACCAACATGAAAAGTTCTAATGTTGTCTTGATTTTGTTGTATACTAGTAGCCTAGATATGCTTTCAAATTTCGTTCTTCTTTTCTATGCTTACAATACCTTGATTTCTGCCTTCTAAGTTAATTTTTTTTCCTTGTTATTTCAATTGAGTCTTTTACTTTTGTTGTTTTAATTTCTGTATTATTACTTCTGTTGCGATTTTTGTATTTATCATCTTTTAGTTTGAGTAGAGAATAAGATGTTGGATCATATTTTCCACAATGACACTCCTACAAAGCATTGCTAGTCAATAAAAATCAAGCTTACATAGTTGTTATGATGTCTTCTCTAAAGGACCCTTGAAATTGTTATATATTTCCACTGTTGTCTTATAAAGAATTGGTTATCTCCCGCTTCTTCTCACCATTTCTTCATCCATTGAGATTTTAAGAGAAAATATGGAAATTTTCCTCCTTAAAAGTTAAAGAGAAGATTATGGTCGATGGATTATGCATACAGTGGTGAAACCCCTCATACTTAAAAAATTTCATGAGTTATTCCAAAATTCCTGGTCATCTTTCCATTAAATCCGCTCACTTCCCCCTGTTGGATAATCTTTCTAGTTGTATTTTCTTGACCTGCTGCTCATGGTCTGTGAAACCATGAGTTCTGAGTTCTAAAATGGTTGAAAACAAATTTTCCTGTGGAGTCACCAGTTTGTTGACGATTAAATTCGTAATGAAGTTTGGCCTGCAAAGTGTTGCGAAAGCCTATTATTATAAAATCTAAATAATACTAGTAAGTGGGACCCCCTCATAGATTGGACATCAAGTCTGGTTTTTATTCAATTTTATATCACTGTTCAACATTACTTTCACGGTTTACGATACCTTGTTTTATTGGATAATGGATTAGGCATATTATACAAGGATCCCTTGTTGTTTCAAGCTCAAGTTATACCGAAGCTTTCATGGTTATCATTGTTGACTCTTCTTGGATCTATTACTTATGACACCTGCAACAGACACATGTTAGTAACAACAAATGAAAAGAAACTAAAAGAAGAAATTGTCCTATGCTAACATGCTATACTATATGCATTGAAAGGATTGTGGCAAATCCTAGCTAACATAGTATAGCCATGCGAGTTATCGAGGTTGTATATAGCATAGTTGGTATGAATTTTTGTATAGTAGAGATGGTAATATGTGATATGGGTGGCGCTCTTGGAAATTAAAGGTTGTTGGTTCAAGGTGGATGATTTTTTTTATTAGTAGCTGGCGCATACTAAGAATTTAATGAACTTGAAGTAGGTAAGTTATGTGCGTTTACTGCACATCGCCTTTACTCCTGTCGATTGGATGCCACCCTAGTCAGGTTATTTTTCAAACATTTCTACTATGGTTATGCTCTGATTTCTCAGCAGGATGGAACCATTCGACCAAATTTGTGTTTAAGACGTTTGATTACCGATATGTTCTTTTTTTTGGCCCTTCATGAGTCGGCTCTGGTTATGAAATGGATTTTGTCTCAGGTGTATTGGTTTGTGCCTTCCTTAAGTTTTGAAAATGTGTGAAATGGTGATTGTGAATGAAACATTGATGATTCTCTTTGAAATGATGTTGAAGTCATAGCATTACTGGTTATCCTGGGTGCTAGAAATCATAAAAATTCTTTGTTATCCTCGATGGTTTAATTAGATTATCCTTGTTGGTATTGATGGAATATCTTCATGCTTTCGTATTGTTGAATCTAGTGTGTGGGATTTTATGGGGTTTAATGATTGAAGCATTTGTGTCACCATGCATTGTACATTTGGGCATTGGTTTGTTTTCACTACCAAGGGTTTCACAGTAAGTGATGTTATTCCTTCTCAGCCCTGTCTCCACCTCTGTGTTGGGGTTGTTTGATCGAAGAACAAGAGGGTTATACATTGCATGCCTTAAATAACCTTTTCCAGGCCCAACTAAATCCCTACCTTTCTGGTTATGGCCACTGTCATGGATTTGTACCCATCCGAGAATGAGTCGTAGTAATTCTTATATGCATCATGTCCTCAGAGTTTTCACCATTACAAAGAGTGGTTCTTCTCTCCCTGTGTTGTCTATGGAACAAACCTTAGCCCTCCAGTCTGAATATTGATAGAGAATGCAAGCCTAGCCTGTTGGTTTTATGACTTGGTTATGGTTGATTGGTGGTATAGTTGTCGACTTTTGAGCACAGGCTTGACCAATTGCTCACAGGACAGTCGTGTTGGTTGGTATATAGTCACTGACTTTGTTATAAAAATGGTAAAACCTACATTTCCAATTGCACTTTCAAAGAACAAAGTTACTCCCCTTATGTTAATAACTTGATATTGTTAATGGAGAAGGCCTCTGCCTCGATTCGATTGGATGTGGGGGTATGCGTAGTTTCCACATATTGTTAGGTTGATTGATTTTTTACTACAATGGTGAATTGATGGTTGATACACATTCACTGGCATTTTCACTAATGATTATTTGGATGATTAGCTGGCATTGGTACAAATGCTCGATGTGGCTCGCGTATGTCGCGTTGTGTGTATGATGTTTTTTCAAAAAGCAATAAGGGGCATGGTAACTGGGGTTTTCTTTGGGGCTGAATGACTATTGAACCAGATGACTATAGAGAATATATTACTGCATCTTTTTGTTTGTTTGATTGTATAAGCTTGATTTTACATAGCTTATTCGATTACAGTGTGATTAAATCGAAACAACATTGATTAAATCAATGGCTCAACACGATGGGTTGAGTTATTATCATAACTATGTGTTTTTTTTGTTAAGTGGAAATGTTGCATCATGGTGTTTTGTTGGTTGCACATTGTGTACAACATAGATGCTCTGGGTTTTCACCCTCAGGGACACCCACAGGGATTTAAGCATGTTTTGTTGCATACCAATCATTTGTTGAGACAAGCTTGTTGTTGATACCTCGTCAGTTGGATAGGTGGCCTAGATATTTACAGTCACATTAGATTGGGCTTGTATAGTGATGGATTTACACTTGCATGATTGAATTATTCGGCACATATCTTGTGTTGGAGTGGTGGATATTGTCTGTTTAATTGTCAAATCAGGTTTTGGCAATTTGATCTTGATTATTGGGTGACTACCTATATATATTTAACAAATATCATTGGTTTTAAAATGACAGACCCGATGGCAGTGGTACTGTGACTTCATTGTTAATTCTGGAAGCATGAATTGGAGTATATTGTTGATCAAAGTAATGTATGGGCAGTGGTTGATTTTGATGGTTTACAGATTGGAAATGGGTGTTGTTAAAAAATTGTTATAAAATGCAAAGTATGTAAATGAAAGGAACAAAACCCCTTACAAATTGTGTGGAATACATATTGTCTTGTGGTGGCACTATTTTAGATATTTGATTATGAGCAAGGAACTATTTAATTGCACAAAAAATGTTATTTGGTCAAAATGATTGATGGTTGACACACCTCTTTTCGTAGAATGTTTTATTGATCACTTAATTAATTTCATGAACACTAATCATCCTTTTTTCCCTTCCATGATTTCATTTTCCACTAATTACAAATCCCATCACCTTTCCATATCATTTTTTCACTCTTTGTCCTGAGATTGATTACTGTCAAGAGAATTTTGGTGTTAAAGCAGTTAAAAGTGGCAGTGTCTTGTTTGGATCATAGTGGTGTTTTATTGGTTTACTTTAGAGTTTATTATTGTTGTCATTGAGCAATAACCATGTTCTTTCCCTCTCATTATATCATGTTTCACTCAATACAAACCCCTCACATATTCCATAACCTTTTTTCACCCCATGCTCATTGTTAAACAATTTGTATGGATTGGATTGCATGAGTCTGATATATTTCTAAGCCAAAATGCATTTCATACTTTAAAAGAGTTGACATGTATGGTTAATTAAAATATCATTTGCTAATCAATCATGCATGCAGGGATGCGCCATTCAAATAAAAGGCTAAAAATAGAGGCCTATTATGCCTATGTCAAAAAGGACTAAAGGATGATAACATTAGTAAGTGAAAATATGACTTTTGAGTTTTACTTTATCTATTGTTTTATGATAGTTGACTTTAGGGATCTTTGGACAACATGTTTTGTTTTGGATATATGAGTATTATTTTTGAAATAATTTCAAATTTCATGAGCTAGACTTGTCAAAAGTGAATATGTTGATGGGAGATGCAAGGAGGTGTGTTTTTCTTAACTAATGGTTATGTTATGATTATTATTATTGTTATGAACTAAAGGGAGTCACAAGGGGTCCCACCTACTAGTTATTATTTATTTACGACCCTTACTATAATTATTACTCTTCCCCCAAACTAAAGATAGTTGAGTCTTTTAATTAACTTAACTAATGAGTTGGTTCAACTTTTTCAACCAATTCTAGTTTGTTAAAAGAAAAAGGAAAGGGAGGAACAAGAGGAGGATAGAAGCAGAAGCATGCTAAGGTTTTATCTTTGATTTGATGTTGAGATAGTTCAGTTTTCATTCATTCATATATTCATCACAACCTAATTTTCTTTTATGATAGCAGGGTCTTATTGTAGACAACAATATTCAGGGTTGAATCAAATCATTTAGACACTTGTTTTTCAGAGGTGTTGATTTATCTTTGATAGTCTATGTAGACTTTTCTGTTTGTGAATTAGTTTTCATGACTGATAAAGGCTATTGTGCAAATTCGAGTGGGCAACAATCTGTGGCAAGATGATCTATATTTTAGAGTTCAGTTTTGGTTTTCTTTCAGAGGTCCTTTTGTATGCTCCATCAAGGATGTCTAAGTTTGACTTTGGTCCAAGATTTTTGTATGAGATTTTGTAAAGAAAATGACTCTTTGGTGAATTGGAATGAAATAAAGGATTGTTTTATGTCTCATCTGTCTTGATTATCATCTTGGTGTCTTTAATTCTCTTCTTACATTTATTTCAGCAACTGTTATATTTAGAAAATTACATAAAAAGTGAATTTCCAACAAGTTTTTTGTTGATAAAAGACTAGCCTAAAAACTCGTAATTAATACTTGTGAGTTAGGATGTTATTTTTGTTGGCTATAAACATAGGGTGATATTCCCGTCTAATTTGATTTATCCAAGTATTGTATGAAAATGATTGAGTAAGATCATTTAATATCTTTTCCTCAACAGTGAGGCTCTATACTTAGTAGAGGAGTTGGATCTGTGCCTTGACCTGATTTTGGGAAGGTGGATCAGATGCTTAGTGCGCAAATCACCTGTCTAATGAAGATATTGGCTCTGTGTCTTAGTGCAAAACAGTAGATGAATGTAAGAGATTGAAGAAGAATAATAGAAGAAGAAGTAGTTGGTGGATGTAACCCCACACTAGGGTGAACCACATATATTATGTGTTGATGGTTTTCTTTTTGGTGTGATGTTTATGTTGTAGATCTGCTTAGTGCATTGATTATTATGAATGATAGATAGATCTATGAATTCTTAGTGCTTTTTCTATGTTGGATGTGTTAGATATAACTTCTTATGCTAAAGTGCGATGTATATTTTGTCTTGTTACTTCATCGATCTATACTGAGGGTTTGATATGCGATGTGAATAAAGCTAATGAATTAATGTGTGTTTTTCCTAAGTACCATGCGATGTATTTTAATCACGGATCTGTGTCCCAGATTGGTTATAGACACCTAAGTCCTGTAAGCCCCCTTGCCTCTACCTCGGGTGAGACTTTACCTGCTTCACAAGTGTTTCTAAAATGGATGGTAGTTAGGGTTTTTTTGGTGTGCTGTCGAAGTGTTGAACCCTGGTTCTACCCCTGTGCCAACAAATGGTTTTGTTGCCAAGACCTGAAACTGTGATTGCTGGGAATTGAAGTAAAAGAAAAGAGAAGCTTTGTGCATAGATTTGTTGTTGTAGTGCATAGTAATCTACTTGACTTGTGAAACCTTGTGCTAAGAAAGAGATATGATCTAAATAAAGGAGGTAATATCTTAAGGATTTGTGTTTAATAAGAGTAAGTAAAGAGAAAAAAAATTCTTCGAAATCATTGATCTAGGTATGTTTGATACATTTTGTCCTAGTATAAAAGCTAGGGTATAGTTAGAAGAAAGAGTTGATATGAATAAAAATGATAGAATAGAAAAAATATGTTATTCCTATGCATAGAAAGAATTTTTGGACTAATAAGTGGATGCAAGAACTTGGAAACAATTTTTGCAGATTGCAGGGCCAACATTGTGATCCTAGTGCACAGTACGGGACAAGTTGTGGAACTTGCAAGAGAAAGAGAGGATTGACATTATGTTATAACCATAGAAGACCAGAACATCTTGCTAAGGAATTCCCTGGTATAGGTCCTATTTGTATTTGTTGTAAAATTGTTGGTCATGAGGTTGAGGATTTCCCAAAGATGATTGCTAAAGTTGAAAGAATGAACATGAGCCAAGAGAATGAAAGCATGTTAGAATATAATCAAGATAAATAATTAGATAAAATGCATACTACATTAGAAAAGTTGACAGAAATGATGAATGATCACAAAGATGTCAGTTTATTAGAGAATGTGAAAGAAAAATAACGCATATATACAAGAATAGAAGATTTTGACATAGATTGTGTCCTGGATGAGGAGACATGAATGAATATTATGACAGAAAGCACTTGGGAAATCTTGGGGAAGCCTACTGTAATACCTTCATTGGGAATAATAGGCTTGTTTAAAGGAAATATGATAACCCTATGTGGAAGAGTTCCTAATGTACCGGTTGTCATCCATGGAACATCGACAAAAGAAGAATCTGAAGTTATTAGGTTTGTTGAGAACAACGCCCCTTTTCCTATTTTGTTAGGAAAGACTTGGATCAAGGAGGATCAGATCAGAAGGAAATCAGAGGAAGAAGCTACAAAAAAAAAAAAATCAAGAACTAAGGGACTTCATAGCTAGAAAAGTAGATCGAATGATAGAAGAACAAGAGGATAAGTCGAAGCAACAGAAGACTAGAGAATTAGTTTTCAAGGTTGAAAGAATGCAAAAAGGTTTGGAGGACCTATCCATGAAAGCAGAATGTATATCCACCCATGAAGTAGTAAGGGGAGGGATATTAACTTCAAACCCTCTGAGAACACATCAGCAACATGAAGCTACCACGCTAGAAGAATATAAGAATAAGAATGGAAAAAGAAATATAGAAATAGTTAGAGAGACTCAGATCATAGGAAAGAAGGCAATGAAGCTCAGTAAGAAGAATGTTAAGTTGTAAAAGCTACAAGAAGTTACAAAGAACAGATGTAAGATTTCACAGATTGGAACTTCGTAGGAGGCAGGTTTGTAGGATTTGAACCTCGTCGAAACAACAAAACCACATAGCATGGGACTTCACCATGGTGAAGATATATGACCGTTGGAGGCACCTTGACCGTTAGAAAAATTCTACAAAACGGATAGGAAACATGTTTATCAATGGATAGATCATTGATACCGGGCCATAAAGGATTAATTCACATTGATTGAGGCATTCCTGTTTGTTGGAAGAATTTGTTATGACACTTGCTTACTTAACCCATCGGACGCTACCCAGGGACCACTTTTTGATACCCATGATTATCTGAGAAAAGAGACAAAGTGACTGTGTGTGTCAAGATGTGCTATCAGACCTTGCCATTTTCTTTACCCCGATATCCCTTCACCTACTCCGACTTATTTGTTCACAGTGAGAATGTCAACCGAGGGCATCGAGTTAGAGAAATCTATCAAAGAAGTTTTGAAGAATTTTATGGCTGATAAAGCCATGTTTGAGGTAATACAGGAATCGTTGACCAGGGGACTGTAGGCTTCTCCCTCTACTCGACTTCGTTCGGGCCGTGTCAACCCCACTACTAAGAAGTGAATCAAGCATCACGACGATCTGTCTAATGCAAAGCAGATCTTGTCGGTCTTGCCTGATTATATCTAGCCCTTGGCTAGTACGGTCAATCGTGACAGCATCCCATGGGATTTCAAGTACACATTGATCACCATGTACATCCTAAGGGGGATACACATAGAAGGAAGCCAGTTGGGATAGATCCCATCTCTGAAGAACAATAATTTCAATCTCGGCGACAGGAAGAACTACACGATGCTCGCATTGCATAGATATTTCATGAAGATGACTGGGAAGAAGCCTTACATAGTCTCCCAGACATGGATTAAGGAGCTCATGTAGTCCACGATATTGAATGTCATGAAGATCCCTCATTTTGGACGACATCAAGAGGTTAACGCTTGTGTTAAAATCCTCTTGTCGTGCTATCATGGAGGATACCTATGGCTTGAAAGGTGCATTACTTTCGATCTGACACCAATCCACCTGATCACAAGACTGAGCATGCAGGGACTTGACCCTCAGCAATTCTACACAGGGAAGGCTTCAGACCACTCCCTGGCACAACACATTAAGGAGGCATATGACAAAGTTGATAAGGGGAAGTGAGGCTACAAGATAGCCTCTATTGAGGATGGAACATTGTGCCTATCTTGCCAACTCATAGTTGGCAAGCTCGTCAGAAAGAACCGCCCCACGTAGGTCATCGAGTTTGTGGTGGACCTCGCAGGGAAGTGCATGGAGGGGATGCAAATGAATTGGGTGAGCTACGTCGTCAATAAGCTCTAGAAAGATTGTCGCGAAGCACAGGATCAAGGATACGATTTCCATTTCAGTTGGTTTCTTGTGTTGATTGCATTTGCCGCATGGAAAATGATGGAAGGAGAAACCTTCCCAGATATTAATCCATCAGAGTCATTGTCGATGAGGTTCTCCACCTTATGGTACATGAATGACATGTCCAATCAGTGGCATTCGAATGCAGTGTTCCATGCCTACTACCAGCAACTGAAGGTTTCCATAGAATCGATCCCTTGCATGACACCACGAACCTTACACCAGTATAGACCATTAGCTAAGTTTCGTAGCTATACATTTTATATATATCACTGTGCCCAAGGATGTCAACAAGGAGGAATTGCAATCCTATTACAAGATGACCGATGAAGACATGGAGGAGATCACAAAGGATTGGTCGAAAAAGTTCCTCATACTAGTTGATGATGCAAAACTCTCCAACCCTGAAGTCATAGGAATCCCCTTGGTCACTCGGGTTGAGCATGTCGGACAGACAAGTGCAAAGAAGAAGAAGAAAAAGGAGGAAGTCCAAGATGTATAGACTGATGAGGAAGAGAATGCCTCAGATGAAAGTGGACCTGTCTTGCCGCAAGAGGAGGAGGAGATGAAGTAAATCAAGGAGGGGAAGAAGGAGAGAAACAAGGAGAAGGCAAAGCTACACCGCTGAAGGATCCCCCTACTGAGAGAAAAGCATCGAGGAAGAGGAAGGTTTCTCCGTAGAAACCCTCATCCATAAAGAAAATCGGTGCAAGAAATCCCCAGATGGAGCCCACACTCATGGAGGATGAAATCATTCTAGTCCACGTAGCAATGGAAGATGCATCTGAGGACCTCTTATAGAGATATGGTGTGAAGAAATAAGAGTTGTATGTAAGAGTTGAGAAGGAACTAAAAGAAATTCAGTGAGACATTCAATTGAGCCATGCAGTACCTACTGCACCTTCCTTGTCAGAGACTATAGAGTTGGGGGATGAACCAGCCCAACTTCGACGAATGGAAGATACAATAGAGGCTCAGCTTTAGAAGGTTCAAGAAGAAAAGGAAAAGGATACAGAATCCCTGAAGAAAATGAAAGAAGAAATCTTGGAGCAACTATGAGTTGCACGGTACTTTGTGATCGCTTATGAATATGAGAAATATGACTTTTGTTTGATGTCGAGGAAGACAAGGTGAAGATACAGAGAGAAAAGGACCAGTTTCTCACAGAGCAGACTACAGTCAAAGAAGTGGTGAGAAAATCACTTTGCTATGTGTCAGGCTCAGCACAGGAGGAAAATGAGGTAGTCGAAGTTCAAGTAATGAAGCGTGATGAGGCCATCTAGCAGCTTCAAGAAAGAGTAACATATTTGGAGCTTCAATAAGTACTGAGCACTTTGCAAGAAGTGAGTGATAAGAGGGAAGAGGCCGCTAAGAGTGTAGTAGGAAGGATCAGGGCCCTCACCTAAGAATGCAAGCAGTTAAGCAACAGAACTCCATAGAGTTAGGAATGCCTCATGGAAGATCCAGAGCTTAGGAAGTTCGAAGCACAGCTACAGGAGGCGCAACAGCAAGCACTAATAGTTCAAGTGCAGATGAATTCACTCACTGCGATCGAGAGAATGAAGAGATCACAAGAAAAATGTGTGGCCTAGAAACAGATTACTTCCATCCAAGGCAGAGTCATGGAGGTCACACAAAGGCTACAACTGGTGCAATATGAAGCCTACACGGTGTTTGAAGAGATCGAGGGATAAGGCTCGCAACTAGAACAAGTGGTTTCAATAGTGGAACAATGCTTGGAAGGTCTTGTTATCGATAAAGTACTCCAGGATCTCACTGAGCAAGAGGCACAGGTGAAGCATAAGGTTGGGTTAGCTCAAGGCCATCAAAGTAGTGTTTCCTAGATCTGAGTGACCCAATATGAGTCACATATGAGTGTTGGGGGCCTATTGGACCTCGACCAATTTTTTAGGAAACATTCGTCAGGTTTGACCTCTTTTGGACTTTGATAGGCTGGTCGAAGATGGAGCACCTAGGTGAACCTGAGATCGCGGGATCTCACTTATTTTGTGGACCCAACAAGGGGTTCATTAGGGTTTTTGTATTAGGGTTTTGGGATGTCAGACCATGGGTTTACCCATGATTAGGCCTTGTTGTAAGGGATGTAAAAGTATATATATGAAGGAATGTAATGTAGAAGTAGCAGAGTGTTCTTAGTGCAAGCAATGTAGTGATGGGATAGGTGCAAGAGGCGAGTATTTTTTACTTGCATTGTGCAATAGACCGTGCATGTGAGGCTTTGTCCTTAGTAGAGGAGTTCGTGTTGTGCATTGACCTGATTTTGAGAAGGTAGATTTGGTGCTTAGTGCGCAGATCACCTGTCAAGTGTGAAGCTTGGCTCTGTGGATTAGTGCACAGGAGAAGATGAATGTAAGATATTGAATAAAAATAATAGAAGAAGAAGCAGTTGGTGGACATAGCCCCACACTGGGGTGAACCATGTATATCATGTGTTGATGGTTTTCTTTTTGCTGTGATATTTATTTTGTAGATATTCTTAGTGCTTTGATTATTATGAATGATAGATAGATTTATAAATGCTTAGTGATTTGTCTATGTTGGATGTATTAGATTTAACTTCTGATGCTAAAGTGTGATGTATATTTTGTCTTGCTACTATGTCTATATGTACATAGGGTTTCATCTGCGATGTGAATAAAGATAATGAATTAATGTGTGTTGTTCCTAAGTACCCTGCGAAGTATTGTAATCATAGATTTGTGTCCCATATTGGTTACAGACACCTAAGTCCTATAACACCCCCCCCCAACCTCTACCTTGGGTGAGACTTCACCTGCTTCATAAGTGTTGCCGAAAGGGTCAGTAGTTAGGGTTTTGTTGGTGCGTTGTCAAAGTGTTGAACCCTGGGTCTGCCCCTGTGCCAACAACGATGATGAACCTAGGGATGTAAACATTGTAGAAACTAAAGGTTAGAGAGACATAGAAGGACCAGGGATCAAATTATCTTTTATTGGACAGCCAATTAAAATTCAGAAGTTTAATATTGGAACAGAGAAAACACCTAAGTTGGAAAATGTTGGAGACTATTGGGATGATGCTACTATTGAGAAGATTACAGAACTACTGCATGAGTATCAGGACTTGTTTCCAACCAAGTTCACAGACATGAAGGGCATAAAAGGACTCATGGGAGAAATGAATATTCCTTTGAAACCAGATGCAAGGCCAGTCAAGAAGAAACCTTACAAACTAAATCTTGAGTACAAGCAAAAAGTTAAGATTGAATTAGATAGAATGTTGGAAGAAGGAATCATAGAATGAGTTGAAGAATCTGAATGGATCAACCCTATGGTGGTCCATGATAAGAATTCAGGAGAAATCAGAATCTGTGTAGATCCAAGGAAGCTGAATGATGCATGTTTACATGATCCATTTCCTACACCTTTTACTGATGAGGTCCTAAATAATTTAGGAGGATAGGGAGTCTATTCATTTACAGAAGGATTTTTAGGCTATCATCAGATTTGAATTGCCAAGGAGGATAGGCATAAGACCAAATTTGAAACAAAATGGGGTTCTTATTAGTACAATGTGATTCCTTTTGTGTTAAATAATGCACCAGCCATATTTTTCAAGGTGGTGGTCGAATCATTTAAGGATTTTTTACACAAGTTTTTAGAAGCATACTTTGATGATTGGACCATTTTTAGCCTACTGAAAAAGAATATTTAATGATTGAGATTAATGTTATATAAGTGAAAGCAATGTTAGATTGCCCTGAATCTGAAAAGTGTATATTCTTTTCACCTATTGGAGTGTTGTTAGGACACATTGGATGTAAGCAGGGGTTGCTGGTAGATCCTTCCAAGATCGCTATCATTGTTGATCTACCTCCTCCTACTTCAGTTAGACAGTTGCGCACTGCATTAAGACACACTAGATACTATAAAAAGTTCATTAAGGACTAGGCATAGATTACAACACCTATGGAGAAGATATTAAATAAATATAGTAAGTTTCAATGGATAGAGGAATGCCAACAGAGCTTTGACACACTAAAGCAGAAAATGGTCACTGCGCCTATTTTAATTTTCCCAGACTGAAGTAAGGAAATCAATGTTGATGTCGATGCTTCATCCATTACATTAGAAGTAGTGTTAGCACAACCAATTGTAGGAGATATTGACCACCCTATAGCCTTTGCGAGCAAGAATCTTTCTACATATGAAATAAATTATACTACCACTGAAA